>OY982585.1:11885592-12103729 GCA_963859945.1 Euplagia quadripunctaria
CCCCCCCCCCCCCTCCTCCCCCCCAGCCTGCCGTACGCGGCCCCGGAGGTGGTGTCCCGCGCGCGCAGTGCGGCGGCGCCGGGCTACGGCCCGCAGTGCGACCTGTGGAGCCTCGGTGTCGTCTATGTATGTATATGTTTTTCCTAAATTATTACGTCTCTGAACGCCAATGTCAAGTAAATGTGACAATCGAGGTGTTTGATGGTGCATCTTTATTTCATTGATATTAAATTGGATTTCACTTCAGTCATGTACACCTTAAACTGCTAGAGATAGTAGAAATATTCTACTCCTAGAATCCTCATCTACTTTAAAAAAAATAACACAATTATTTTGGTTAATCGAAAAATAGTCATATACTACTTGAACTTAACCTATTGCAGTAAATTAAATGACCATTTTTGTTTCCAGTACTACATGTTATCCGGTAAAGCACCCTTCCAGCCCACATCAAAGAAAGAACCGATCACTGTCTTCATGGACAGGATTAGAACCGGCTACTTCACTATGGAAGGTCAGTATACCAACACAAAGATTACCATAATAGGATAAAAATACCCGTGTGTGGTATTTATTAAAAATGTAAGGAATTCGGTTGTACTTATGTATGTTATTTGAGAATGTTCAACTTAACACGTGACACACGTGACAGTAATTCGTTTCAACCCTTGATAAGAAACCATGTTTTCCAAGCGTGTCAGGCTTGGAAGTAATTGGGAACACTAAGAATACCCAGGCACGGGACAACTATTTATGAATAAGGCCATCAGTCAGCAGTCAATAAAACAATATGTTACAATATGTCAGCGAACCCGCTACGCAAAAAGAAGGGGTGCTATAAGTTACGCGTGTAATCTGTGTCTTCCTGTCGCACCATGGCCTTGGTAGCCTTGAAGGATGAAAAGTGACTTGATCAAGAATGTTCTTAGCTATAAAATTCAAGCAAGTTTGTTGAAAAAGGTATTTTTAATTATACTCGTTGACGCGAAACGATAAAGGATGTGTTGTTGTTGCAGGTCCGATCTGGGAAAACATATCAACGGAGAGCAAGCGCATAGTCCACGGTTTGCTGGCCGTGGACCCGCTGCGACGCTTCGGTACCGACGAACTGATAGCTGCGCTACGCGTCAACATGGAAGAGGTCACCAGCTTTAGACTTGCTGTAAGTGTTTTTTTTCGCCCTCTCTCTTACATTCCTCAGGACCCAATTTGCCCTATTCACCTGCCCAAAGAGCTAGGATGATCTCATTCCCCTTTCTAAGGTCCTTTTGATTACCATACTCACCAGTAGGAACAAAGGTAAATTTTAGAGAAAAAACTACTTCGCCAAATCTTCGCCTTTCTATTCTAAAAGTCTTACCGTGAACCATCTTCTTTCTCTCTCTACTCCCAGCCTGCTCGAAACTAATTGTACATATTTCTCTCTCAACAGGACATGACAAAAGCTGACCTCTACAAGCGCAGATACAAGAACAAACAGCGTAAATCAAGCATCTCCGAGCCTGGCACCTCCACCTCCGAGATCATAGAACCAGAGGAAATCAAAGACACTTCATTATTAGAAACAATTAATAACCTGAAAAATAGAATGAACAAAAACTCAATAGAAAATGACGTTGAACTTATTAAAGCTAACACTATAGACACACCAATAGCCGAAACGCCAGAACCAACTTACACAGACGATGACGACATACCACCTGTTAAACCTGTAGAAAGAACTTACGCTAAACTTAGATCTAAATTAGACGACTTTGCGTATCTAGAAAGCAGTCAAGCCTTAGAAGGTACAAAAGTTCCATTCCCCAAAACTAGTCGCGCAAAGAAATCCAAGTCACCCGTGCCAAGGAAACGCAGAAAAGTTGAACCAAGACAAACTAAGAAGGCAGTCAACGGGGAGAGAGAACTCCGCAGTAAAGCAGAGAACGGTAGCAGAGGGAAAAAGACCAAGGAAGTCGTGAAACGCGTACTTAGGAGCAAAAGTGTAACAGACAAGACTAGAGCCACTAAAGAATCTATAGAGAATGAGAAGACAGCGGTCACTAGAGTCACTAGAAAGAGGAAGTTTGAGGAGATCACTAAACCTGTTCTTAGAGAAAAGGGGCAGAACGGACGATCCTCACAGAAAAACAGCACCGAACATGAAACCACTGAACGTAAGATAGTTAAAGCTAAAAAGACCAAGACCGCCCCTCTCAAGTTGGAAGTGGAGGACGCTCAGAACGTCAGGATGACCAGGTCCCGGAGGCGGCGGCTGGAGATCAGTCTCTCCCCTTCCGAGGTCAAGAATGTCATCCCCGCCTTCTCGTTCGAATCGGACCGCCGGGTCACCTCGATCGAGAGCAACCGGTCGGCGAAGTCGAACGCGAATACCAAAGCTAAGCGCAACGCCAAAGCGAAAGCGACCACGAAGGCCAGCAAAGCGAAGAAGAGCCAGGTCCGCAGGTCCGGCCGCAGGTGAGACGTCGGCCGGCTCCCACAGACTGTTAACCTCACGGCAACCATACTATAGTTTTAAATCTCCCTCTAATGGCGTCAGCTAACCTCAAATTCCAAATGAGACAAAATAGTGATGCAATAAGATTATAGACGCTTTGCTCACGCGTAGTATAAAACAAGAAAGGAAGAAATTATTTATTCGTGAATAAAAGTAAGTTATTATTTCTTCTCGTTTTTATAGTAGTGTTAGTCTCTGATCCTAGTTCGTGAAAAAAAATAACATTAGACCTGTTTTTATTTTTTAATCCTTTTATTTAATGTTACTATTAATTTTTAAGATACTTTTTTCCCCTATAATTACCATTAGAAGTAATTTAAAGTTGGTTATTATGTATTTTTTTGATTAGAATAATAAAATAATTAATTAAAGCATAGGTAAATTGGTGTGATTGAGCACATTTCCGTAGTAGAGAGTAAAATTATTTTGTGAACTTTAATTTATTCCTCTATAAAGCTGAAGTAATGTTCTGTTATGATATGTTCATATAGGCGAGTCGGAAAGACCCTCTAGGCTAGGCTGTAGAGGGCGACAATCGTGATTCGTGATTTGACGTTAGCACACGTTCCTTAGCCAAGTGACGCTCCCCCGCCGCTATGATCAAATCATAAAACAAAATGTCCCATTGTGAAGCACTCAGTTTCATTTTGCGAAGCCACTAATATCCATAAGAGATCTCTTTCCGTAAATGTTAATTTTTTTTTTTTTTCGTTTGTGTGTGTATATTTGTTTGACTAGAATAATAGGTTAAATTTGTAAATGTGCCCTTCGATATAATAGGAGTTTGTATTACTATTGTTTCTTCCACTTGGCAAAAAAAGCAAAAAAAAAATTATATATATATTTATTTACATATATATATATGGTGAAAGTGCCAAAGCATGCTTGAAATATTCCTGCTTCTAAACATTGTGAGTTCGAAAATTATTTGTTATAGTTAATTTCAAATATTTCTATAGGTATGTATTTTTTATACACGGGTTGTTTAAAATATAAAAACGTGATCTGCCAAAAAAAAAAATGCATTATTGTCTGTATTACTATATTTTTACTTTCACGATCTTCAATCTCTATCATCTGTCAGCTTAACAAACTGTCTGCTATAGCCAAGGTCAACTCATAGCATTCAAATATACTATGAAAATAATTCCATAGTATATATGATTCTGTGCAACTCATATAGCACTTATAAATGCTATGAACACTCAGTATAAAGCATAATTCAAGGAAAAGCTGTAGTTTACTAAAATGATTTTTACATTGAATATATCTTTTGCAAAATTGTTGATGCACTGTGTTAAAATGTTTATTAAACCTTTTCCATCTACATCTGGCTCTACCAGTAATGGCAGGCCTATAATAATTAAATTTCCAAGAACTTTTAAACAACCAGTCTATAAACACAATTTCTTGTTGTTGTAAGCGCTTTTACCAAATAAAAAAAAAATGTTGTTTTCGATTCGTTTCCGTGTAAATATACTACAATAGTATTTAGTACAAAAACGGTGGAAAGGGGTGAAAAAAAAAATTATTTATAATAATTGAAGATTAGTATCAATTGTCAAATTTTCATGTTACTCTATATTGAAATCGTGATACCATTAGGCACTTAGTAAATTAATAAAATTGTTAGTGTATAAAGTTAAATTTTAAGTTGATATTGTCATTGTTAAACAGTTTAGGTACAATGAATTGTAAACTGTTTGAAAAGGAAACCGTATGCATGCTCTTTTAGTATTAAAATGTAAAATTGTATTCCTGTAAACGTCAAATTATATTACAATTGCAATATGCGCTGCATTCGGCTGTTTGCTATAAATCAGTAACGCTTCCAATAAAGAAAAGAAACAACACATGTTTCTATTTCGGTCACGCTTTGTGTGCAGTTCAAGTGTTTCCGTCGTCCACGGAAATTCACGATGTTTTAATAATCCAGAGACAACAATCTGACTTAACGTGACTGGTTTAAATAATTTGTTGTTTATATATAGATTAAATATAAAACTGAATTAGACAATTTTATATATATCTAGTAAACATAAATAAATACTCTCACAATTTTTTATATCTTAGTATTATTTTAAAACTTTGAATTCAAATTAAGAATTGTGATAGTATTTTATTTGTAAGATGCATTATATATGGTATATACATTGTTAAATAAATACATAAACCATGTTTTACTTTTTAAACTAAACCAGCTATAATTAAACGCCAACGTCATCATGACTCAGCCTATGATAAAAAATCAGTGTGTATACAACCTGACCATAGACAAATGTTTTTTTTATATAACGTAGTGCCGATGTGTATTACGATATTTTCTTTCGGAAATTTAAAATTTCCCCGAATGCTTAACTCGAGTAGCCTTTACGTCACTATATGTGGTAAAGTTTGTAAAAGTGCACTTAAAATGGATTGTACCAAAAGATTATATAATTTTATAATAAAGTGTTAGAAGTTATTATGAAGTGTCGGCGTAAAACAAATTTTGTAAGACGTTACATGGATGCCGGCCGGAGATATTGGATTGTAATAAATATACCATTTTAACATTACATATATTTGTTTTATTACTACCATTATAGCTGAGTATCCTCGGCCTATTTCGACTACTGCTTTTACTTCTGAGCTGGCGTTTGCGGGGTTGTATGTGGCTTATAACAACGTACCTTCGAAATAGAACCCCCACGGGTCATCGCCTTACTGAGACTAACGGTGAAGTAGTATGTCGGAATCGAACCGACTAAAACAGCACGGTGTTCCGTCACAAGTGAGTCTTGCGAGGGACTCCGGTATATCCGAGGCAGGAAGTAACGGACGGACAGCCTCACCCGTTACTCCCAGGCCAGCGCTCATGGAGGTCTGAGATCACTCTGCGCTCTCGCTCTTCTTCGGCACGAGAGAATACTAGCCCTCTCCTGTTCCCTTTTCACCGCCTCCACCAGTCTCCAATGAGAAGCTTCCCTCGCCAATAACCGGTATGGAAGCTGCGTTCACACTGTTTCCAAAGTCGTAGTAACTTCCAAACAAAACCAATAAAATATTTTCTTCACGATTCAGTGACACCATATTGAGCATGACATAGGTGGGAATAGTGTTACGGAAGTCTAAATCGACCCGCGGGCGCCATCTATGATTATCTCAATTGAGTTGCACGCCATCTTTTAACAATAAACGGAATTAATAGTCTATTCATAGAATGTCCACAATGTATTAGAAGATTCCGGACGGTTTTCCAGTTTTCGGGAAATGTCACAAATTTAATGAAATAACTTTCCAAGTATCTACGGCAGTTAGGCATAGCATTATTAGTTGAGTGACACTACGAGTGAACAAGTGCGAAGTACAAGCGATAATTTATTTTAATATTTATTTAAATGGGAGAATGAATTGTAATTGTGCGATTTGGGCACTATTAAAGTAAATTGTGTCTATTTTGGTAATTAATTAGTGTGCCTTTTTGATCCCGAACCTCAGGTCTTGACAATTGCGATGAAGTTTGTAGAACTATGCACACTGCTACACACCATAGCTTTAAAACAATGCGATGAATTTTATAACAATATGAGAAAGTAGAAAAAAAGTTATATTCATCCTTTATTTTTAAAGACAGCTCCCGCATTAAGAATATTCCTGTGTCGCAGGGGACTTTACAAACATATAAAGAATACCCAGACTCACGTATTTGTCCCGTGATTTGAACCCACAATTGTTACTTTAAAATTTAAGGCAGTACATCCAATCCTTACTTATAGGCTCATCTAATCAATACTTTATTAAGTTAATTCCGAAAATACCCACGTACACTTTAAATAAATTCTACCTATTCCGACCATTGGCTGACACTACCCTTCATGAGATATCATCGAATTACGATTTCTTATGACGAATCATATAAAACCGTAGGTTTCCTTTCTAAAGAGTCAATAAAGAGAGCTTTTTTAGAGAAGAAATGATCATGCCTTCTGTAGTGTATATACATCATAAATATATATGCGCCTACTAGTGGGGCGTGCAATGGTGGGGCCGTGCGGAGCGAACGCTCGCCGCGCACTTCGGGTCGTGCCGCCGAGCTAGTAGGAGCACAGTGTAGCCAACCTGCTGTTTTATTGTACCAAGCAGAACAGTACACCTTCCAGACTACCTGCCAGTTCTAAGGTCAAATCTCAAAAGAATCATAGAAGAAGGTCCGTTAATTACAGGTTACGTTTAGTAACCTGATCAACATGTAAATAACCTGAAATAACATCTTAGCAGCAGGAATATCATGATTTTGACAAAATTAGACTCTTTATAAAAGCCTCGATCAACACCTTAAGAGGCTCGCGTTAGACGGCTGGATCAAGGGACTGATGCAGAAGGCAGTTCTCCTCGACACGGCCCGTATAGTGAGGAGGTTCCTGTCTTTGGAGCCCTAACCACCGGTGTCTTGGTCACTGTACCCGATGTCGGTGGTATACTGTTTTTTTATATTTTTAAATATGTATTTTGTTTTATAGGTATTTAAAAATGCAATTAATAAGTTTTACGATGAATATAGAGAATAATAATAATTTGACACATCTCACACACGGCCGTCTGATCCCAAACTAGGCAGAGACTATGGTAACCAGACTGCTGATAAACGTACTTATATATTACTAAATACTCTCAAATCTCAGAAAAGTCGTAATATCATTCGTTTTACCTAGATACTATATATAAATATAGTATCTAGGTAAAACGAATGATATTGAATGATATACGAGAACAATGTAACAATAATGTTACATTGTTCTAAATATTTTTGGTACACCACCAGCTACCGATTATTTTCCTCTGTGTTTCCATACAAAGGTTGTCTGGAAGACATCGCTATTAGCGATAAGACCGCCCATTGTACTTGCCGCCTATTATAAACTGCTACTATGTTTAATTCCTGTTCAACTGTGGTGTACAATAAAGAATGTTCTATCTATCTATCTATCTATCTATCTATCTAAATACATACACATTATAGATAAATTACACCCAGACACAGAACAAATTATGGTGCTCATCAGACAATTATTTGTCCTGGGTGGGAATCGAACCCACGACCTCTGGCTTAGCAGTCAGGGTCACTAACCACTAGATCAACAGGCCAGTATTTTACTCATGTGGGTACACCATAAGAAAAATAAGAATAGACCTCAAAACCGATGACAAATCATAGCAATATTTACCAGCTTTGAATCAAGTTAATGAGGAAATTGATCGAAATTTGTGAGTATTATTATTCTTATTCGGTGGCCAATTGCCTTATATATAATGCGAAGAAGAGTGTGCTCCTTGTCTTTCAAGTAGGAAACAAAATGTTTACAGACCAGCCGCACGTATCGCTAGATGGAGCTCCTCTCACTAGGGTCTCGAGTTTTAAATGATGATCTAAGTAACAACCTAGACTTGAAGAGAGAACGCAGGGCGTTGTCTGTGCGTTCCAATATGTTGGCTCACAGATTAGGACACTGCACCAGAGAGGTGAAGATCACGCTTTTCAAAACCTACGTCTGTCTCTCTACACGTGTATTCTGTGGGTCACCCATAAGCGGACCGGACCGGACTTTTGAAAGGTTTAGGAAGCATCGTTCTGAGGACACGTGGAACCTTTTCAAGGCGGCTAGAAATCGGTGTAACCAGGTGGTACGTAACGCAAAACGCCGATACATCCTGCAAAATATAGAGGCTTCATCTCCTACAAGTATCTGGAAGTTTCTCAGTACACTGGGTATTGGAAAACAACAACGTCCCGAGTTTCAGAAGACAATTGGTTTGAATGATATCAACCTACATTTCACATCTTCAACTGAGCTGGATCATCAAACCAAGTGTCAGACCTTGGGCTATATAGGTAGTCTAACTAGACCTGTTATCGACTTCTTTCAATTTTCTCCAGTGCCCCCTGATGATATCAAAAAGATTATCCTATCCATTCGTTCCAAAGCCGTGGGCTACGATGGCATCAGTCGTCGCATGATTGTCACTGTCTTGGATCATGTCCTTCAAGTGATAGCCCATATCATTAACTTTTCCCTAGACTCTGGAACCTTTCCCTCTCTATGGCGTAAGGCTTACATTATACCCTTGCCCAAGACAAATAACCCTTCTCTACCACACCACTTTCGACCTATCTCTATTCTTCCCTTTCTATCTAAAGTGCTTGAGGCCTGTGTACACAAGCAGCTTTCGCAGTTTGTATACCTAAACAATCTCTTAAGTCCACTACAATCCGGCTTCAGGCCTGGCCATAGCACTACCTCCGCTCTCCTCAAAGTGACTGGCGATATTAGGGAGGGCATGGAAAACACTAAAGTTACTGTGTTAGTCCTGGTTGACTTTTCGAATGCCTTCAATACCGTCAGTCACGAGGTCCTACTATCCATCCTTTCACATCTTATGATCTCCTCAGAAGCACTGGAATGGTTCTCTACTTATCTTCAGGGACGTCAGCAGTGCGTTCGTGTTGATGACTTGTCATCAAGTTGGAGTGATCTCTGCACCGGCGTCCCTCAAGGCGGTATATTATCTCCTTTATTATTTTCATTATTTATTAATCAGATAACTCACGACCTTCAGTGTACGTATCACCTATATGCCGATGACTTGCAGCTTTATACACAGGCTAGAGTGGAAGATATATCACAAGCCATTAATAAGGTCAATAAGGATTTAGAATTCATAAGATCTTGGTCGACAAGATTCGGCTTATCAGTAAATCCTAATAAATGTCAGGCGATCGTCATAGGTAGCAAACAAATGATGAGCAGGTTAGACACTACTTCTTCTACACCGATTATCTTTGACGGCTCAAATATATCCATAAGTTCGGTAGTTAAAGACCTGGGCTTATACATTGACTCCACCCTCGATTGGCGAGCCCAAGTTACTCACGTGAGTCAGCGAGTCACTGGCGCTCTACGAACTTTATACCGCCTGAAGAATTTCCTTCCCACCAAAACAAAAACCTCCTTAATGCAGTCCCTAATCGTTCCCATAATCGACTATGGTGATGTGTGTTATTTCGACCTGAATGCAGACCTTCTCAACAAGCTAGATCGCCTTCTCAATAACTGCATTCGATTCATTTTCAATCTTCGCAAGTATGACCATGTGTCTACTTTACGTTCCCAATTAAAATGGCTTCCTATTCGCCAACGTCGCAATTTGCGGGCTCTAAGTTCTCTGTTCTCCTTTTTAAACTCCCCATCGCCACCTTCTTACTTAGTTCCACACTTCCAATACTTGTGCTCTACACATGACAGGAATCTTCGTTCCACCAATAATTTACTTCTCTTATGTCCCTCTCACAGCTCCGACTTCATCAACTCTTCTTTCTATGTACAGTCAGTCCTCCTCTGGAATGCGCTCCCTCTCGAGGTCAGGATGTCCACAAACCGTTCCACGTTTAAAAAGAAAGTACGAGAACTCCTCCACAACGGATTAGCGGAATAGCCACAACGCTAGTACACGACTTTTTAGTGGTATTTGTAGTGTATTTACTTATATATATGATATGTATGAATATATATATGTAATCTATATATAATAAAAGTACTTATGTATGTTTGTGTATAATTATATGAAACTGTATATATTATGTCGTATTTAGAAATTTGTACATGTAAGTAATGTAAATATTAGTTTGTATTATAAAAAATTCAAATGTAACTTTGCACCTACCTTATAGCAGTTCTATATCACCCCAAGGTTGACTGGTAGAGAATGCCTTAGGCATTAAGTCCGCCTTTGTACCAATGTGCATAAAGTTTTAAATAAATAAATAAATAAATAAATAAGCAGCGGGTATACAACGCCCCGATTGTTCAATACAACAATTCCTTCAGGGTGTTGAGGGGGCTGTCATGGCGATGTAGCGCATCGGACATGTTTGCAGAGGCACATACCGAATGCTTTCACGCTGTGATTCGTGTGCCTCCATGTTCAGACATCTGCGTGAAACTGTATAATACTAACACCGGTCATAAGGAAAATTGTTACTAACAAAAAGGACCTAAGTCTGAAAATAAAAAACATATATGAATTACATTTATATGTTTATATTCATTCATTGTAATACATTCAGAGATATATAAAAAAAAACAGATTTAAAAATATAAAAATAGTGCCCCGGTATCCCGGTATCGATTACGGGGACCAATTAAGGGGACCAGAATTATACAAAACAGAATACTACGTATTGAGGAAGACTGCCTTCTGCATCAGGCTCTTAATCCAGCTTAATCCGCGAAGAATTCCGCCAATGTCAAGGGTTTTATAATTATACAAGTTAAATAACGAAAACGTAAATAATAAAAAATAGATGTATATTCGTCCACCTGAAAAACTTTCAGATGCATGTAGAAAGCCAGACTATCAAGGCAAAATAAAAATAAAAAATGTTTATGGTATACAATAAATTGTAGAACATCTTAGTGACAGCAGAAAATAATGTTACTACCTATTAAAGTTGTATTTACTGCTATGCTTTTTCTAGGTCTATCTTGGAAACTTAGCAAGACCATGTCAGTCAGTTAACAAAATAGGAAATAACCAAAAATACTGCAATTTGCTACCGTAAGTTATAAAACTATTCAGTAAATCACTGGTATAAATGAATATTTATATCTTCTTGTACACAAAATGTAATTAAAAAAGGCAGTCATGGGACTGCCGACAGAAGTGAAAACTTAAATAAAACAACGAACTTAAAACGTCACATTAGCAGGTGGCTGGTAACAATAATTAATAAGGCGCTGACAGAGCTCAAGGTTTAGATTAGCGTCCTCTAGTGGATCTGTATATGTATTATTAGTGTGATGGTCACGAGTTCAGTGCTTTTTCCCCATAGCAAAAATGCACAAAAATGCCTAAAGAGGTTTCCACTTCAAAAATTCTGTTGAAAAAATAAGTGGTTAGAAAAATTACTGAAGTAATGATTTCTGATGATAATGAGTCGGCTGACTGAGACAAAAACGTATTTCTTCCTCTTATTTTGATTAGGATATTATATATATATTACGTCTCACTGTAACGATATGGTAGCATATTTTTATTTACAATAATAATTTTTAACTCACAATGAACTCGGTGGTTTTACCTTATCTTTAAACATTCGTCCATACGAATTATTACTACCTATTGGCAGCTATAAATTTACAGTAGCACATGGCAACACCAAATATAGCACTGTGGCAAACGTCAGACGATGTCGAGTGTAAGAAAAATTAATTTGACGACGTTTTGTGTTAATAATTATGTGAATGATGAGATGAAAGTGTAGATAAATGTTAGTATAGTGTTCAATAGTGATTATGGCGCATAGTGGTGGTGTTTTAAGTTCAGATATATCACGGAGGAACCCACAGGATGAGTATGAACTCATACAGAGGATCGGATCGGGCACCTACGGCGATGTATACAAGGTAGGGGCCTTTCTAAACTGCAATTATCTTCTTTTACCTGTATATTAAATATAAAAAGCTACTATACAAATACTTTCTAGGGTGTTCCCACCCTAAAAATGACAGGTAACATCTTCCTCATTAGACGGCATATCTTTTGTCACGATAAAATTGGTAGTAAAAAAGTAGGATTCGGTTTGGAAATGGTTTTTAATGTAGTATATTGTTTATAACGCAGTATTTGTTCTAAGACACGTGTTTGTAATGACCTTGGGCGCAAGACAAGACGGGTTTACTAATTAGTGAAGTGGTATGAACACACCCAGTGCCCAGTGTTGTTATTCTAAACACATAACATGTCTTTGTCCACTACCTCATTGTGTTTAATTACTTTAGAAGATTACAAGTGATTATATGAACAAATACAGATATGCAAACCATTTAAATAACAAATTATGGCACTAATTACCTACTCTGCCACTTTAAAATATCTAATGACCTAAATTTCAACATCGATTATCATTATTTCTATCACTATACACACATATAATAAAAATGCATATATTTTTTTCTGTTTATTTTTGAAAGAATTAAAAATTTTAATATTATTATCAATAATAAGTAGCTTATTTAAAAATGCTAATCAACACAGTCAAGTAAAATAAAGAAACAGAAATTTGTTCTACAGTAAAATAAGATGGAGTCTTAAAAACTTACAATTTTTTTTATCTCTATCCCTTTACTCTAGATCATTCTATCACAATGAAATGCAATAAGCGAAGGAATTCTTTAAAATTATTAAAGTTATCATTTATTCTGGAAACTACATCAAATATATACTCCTTACAAAAGACCATCGAGATATTATGTACTAGAGAAGCCACTCAGAACAAAATATATGTTCCGTTTTTATTTGAAATAAAACTAAAAAGTGCTGCAGCGCTAAAACAATAATTTGTAGTCAAATCTTACAGTATTTACAAGCAGCGCTCGAACGTTTTCGAGTTGTAGTTTTCTCACCAGCGTAAGGTCCTAAGCGCCGTGATTTTCATGGCGTTTACGTGTGTTGCCCAACGAACTGCTACAAAGATTTGTTTTCACTGCGGTGCAGGGGCCGCAGTTCATGTTACAAACTTTTTCTTCGCGGTGTCTATTCTATACTCTAGTAATAATAGACAGCATTAGTTAGATAGCATTAATAATTAAAAAATATTTGTAACATAATAGTAAAATAAATTTTTTTGCTCCCAAATTTATTAGCCCCTAGTTGATTGTTCTGTCTTATTCAACAAAATTGATAAATGAGCTCATAACTTGTAAGGTAAACTGTTAACAGAGCTCACAAATCCTTGAGAAACCATCTGTCACTCACACAGCACCACATGTTTTAAACATCTGTCTCATGTGTTTAACATAGTATTCATCCAAAAATCGTTGGGAATGAAATAGTTGTCCCAAGATTGGTTGTCCTTTGTGTGAATTGTTCTAATGTCATTTCCAGTGCGAGAGATGCATTAAAAAAAAAAATTGTAGACTGACTGTGTAGAGTTGAAACTGTTCTGTAGAGTCTTCTACTTTTGTAGAGAAGATCCTTGTTGGACATCACTGGACTAGTTGGGCCGCTCCATGTCCCGCAGATATCTGTTGACACATTTTAACCAAGAAATTGCAACTCTTATTTGTAGTTTGTTGTTAAAGCTTCCTCTATTATAAAATTTTATTAAAATATGGATATTTTGAGCTGTAGTGTGGTTAAAATTAAACAAATTCTACCTCGTTTGCCTTGTATATAATTAATTATGTAATATAAAATTAATTCAAACCGTTAAAAATAGAGTAAACATCATTTAAAAACTCATTTGTAATTGTATTTTATTTTCCCTTTCAGAGATTCTTAAAATAAATATTCATTTATCTACTCCTATTCATAAATGTGTTGCGAGGATTCTTTTTTTTTTTGACTACAAGAAAAAAAACATGGGTTCTCATCTAGCTAGGCTAAATGTTTGTGTTTGCAATGTGTTTAAATCAGTAGTGCATTGGGTGGGGTTAAACCCACAACCACATTAACGAAGTTTGACAGCTTGGCCATTATGTTAACGCAGCTTTGATCATAATTTTTTAATCTATAGATTGGTTCTTTATTGATTGTTATCATTTGCTTAAAATGCTTAATACTTTGACATTAATTTCCATTTCATCACTGATAAGGAGACAGAGAAACACATAGAAACAGATAAAAAGCGGTAGCGTAATGGCTAAGGCGTCGGGCTTGCGATCAAGTGGTTGCGGGTTTGAACCACACCCAGTGCACTACCGACGTGAACCCACTCCTAACACAAACGTTAAGCTTAGCTGGAGAGGTTAACAAGAATACTAGTAATGTGTGACCCATGTTACTAGTATTCTTATAGCAAAAAAATATATATATATGTTCAAATAAAGCTTTCTGATTGAATCAAACATACATACATACATACACTCACATCGGTATCCCCAAAAGGGTATGCAGAGGTGGTTTACGAACCACATTTTGTCCACTATAATTTAGACCCACTTATTGTACTCACACCACTCATGTGGACCAATAAGCAGGATTAATATTTTAAAAGGAAGTTAAATATTACATTGATAAGTGATGTACAGAGCACATCCTGGACTCTAACATCAGAAGAACTTCGGAAAGACTCTCATTAAATACATGGGTATGATGTTATACTTGTATTCCTCAAAGAAGCCTTCATACTGATATCATAACAAGTCCTCTTGCAGATGTAACGTGTTGAGCATGAGTAACTTTGCTTATTAAGAACTTGCTATGAATTTTTAGTATGAACTAGCAGCGCCCCGCGGTTTCACCCGCGTATGTCCCGATCCCGTGGGAGTATCATAATAAAAAGTAGCCTATGTGTTAATCCAGGTCTCCAGCTATCTCCATCCAAACTTCTACATTTATATTAGTGGGATTATTTAAACTATTATATGCAGTCACCTTATCCTGTAGATAGCAACATTAATTGCATTGCAAAAATCTGTTGTTCAAAAACCACTTCACTTTTGTTTTAGTCAACAATGAATTTCTTATTATTGCACAGCCAAATTTTTCAACCTCAGTATTATATCGTTGAAACCATTCACCACATCAGTTCGTTTTATTGTCAAACAAACAATTGTTTGCAAAGAATAGTACATAATCTAGATTTGTACAATAGCTGTTGAAAACAAAGGTGTTAAAATAACTATTATTATATTTATACAGTGACTAGCTAACCCGACAGATGTTTTCCTGTCAGTTTTTAAATAAATTTGTTTTAATTTCATGGAAAAAGCCATCCAGTTTTCCCTGAATTTCCCATGTTTCGAGCAATGTTTTCTATTTTCCGTTCCCTAAAAAACCTTATTTGAACTGTTACTAATTTATATGGCCAAATCGGTCTAGCCATTCTCAAGTGCATAACTTGAGAATGGCTGGACCAATTAGGCTATTTATTACTTTTCAATTACTTACCAATAAACAGCATTTCATTTTTATTTACATAGATAGATATTTTGGATATAGTACAGGCGGACTTTGACAAGTGCTTCACAGACAGACAGACATTAGAGTCGGAGAGGTCTTAGTTGTTGCTTGGAATTATTCCGAAATAGATCATGGAGATTGCTCATTATTACTGGTGATCTCGTTTACCCATGCAGATAATTTGAAGTCTTGTTTGAGAAGGGCGCGAGTATGAATCGTTATATGAAAATCTCATAAAATTATATTTTATGATTGGTTATGCTTCATTAGTTATTGATAAAGAGAAGATGGCAATTCTTTTTGTTGACGAGGTGGAAGATTCTACGTGGATATCCTCCGCCCTTGGGGAGGCGAAGGGGTCTGTCGCACTCTTACCAACTAAAAACCACCCCGGTGTTCCGTTAATTGCCTATGATCGTGGGAGCGAGAATCGCTATTGCATTCTTTCGCAGCCCCCGACAGGCATTAACCCGTCTCACCCTAGACGTGTCCCGTCACCCAGTGCGACCATCACCCGTTGGCCGCACCACTGCGCGTTGCCTTTCGTGCCTGTATCTGTTCAGACGACGACTTCCCAAAAAGTTCACCGCCTGCAGGCCGCTTCCTAAGGTGTCCGGAGGTCATTAAACGCTCTCCGGCGCCCGGTGCGTCTGCTGTGCAGCGGGCAGAGAGAGTCGTACTCCGGTCTCTCTCCCGTTCCGCCACCTCCTTTGCGGACATCACCTACTTGCAGAAGGAGGCGACAGTGTTCCATGCACTCTCGCGCTGACCCATCACCAGACCCACGGTTGGGAGCGAGAGACTACCCGCAGCACTAGCAATTGGCTCAGTATTAACTTGGCCCACAATATGTGTGTTGTGTTAATGTGTACTGGTCTGGTGGGTCCAAGCGATTTTAATGGGTATCGCGTTTTTATACTTTGTGTGCTTGTTTTACCCATTTACGAAAAGAAGCGGAAACATTTATTATCTTCTATTAGTTCACAAATAGTGTTTATTGTTGTCGATTTTATCTTTTTGATGTTATTGCCATCTTTATTCGTAAATGAAGATAAAACTACATGATTTTAATTGCAGGGTTCGTTTAGGCATAGATACAATTCCGAATAAACCAAATAATAGACATCTTTAATTTGAAACGAGATCATTAGGATGTCAAGGTTAATTCTCTGTATTAACATGACACTTCTACGCACTGTGAACAGACGAGACGTAGAGATTGCTACAGCACAAATTAAGGAAACCTTTGATCCCGTATTGTTAACACTTATCGTATCCTGCCTGCTCGTTACTGCAAGCATGTTGTCGTATCTATTATTCTCTGCAAAAATACCACACAGTTTTTTTTAAACACAACTCTGTCATTAGGAAATAATCCATGTGTACCGTAGATTTTACGTTCATACAATTGCGGACGTTAAGACGACGTGAACAGACATAAGTAATACCAATTCATAATGTTACGTGTGAGCATCAAAAAACAATACTCAACATAGCGGCTGGAAATTAAATTACTGCGCCTTCCAGTTGGACTCAAAACTGACCCCTGTGAGACTCCTGATGGGATAGAATTCTAACCAAAGATGGGACCTTAAAGAAGCTGCCTGTATTCTCTTATATATGTAAGATTAAAAGCAAAAATACCCACCACAAGTACCACTATAAATTCGAGCTGCCAGTATTTTTTCAATCGACGAAGACGTACTTCTCAAGTCAACCCGTATTATTATTCTGTTTTTTTTTTTTAATGTATCCGCGTAACTTTTTAGAGCGTAGTCCGATTTTGAAGATTCTTTTTTTAATAGTGTCTACTTCTAACTGCCATAATTTTACGTAATAATTAATTTGCTTGTATGATTGCCATCGTAGGGTTTAGACTTACAAGTATTTTTTAATTTTTTTCGTTTTTCAAAAAGTTTTTGTAATGTCAATCAGTTATCGACTATTCTATTGTAAAAAGCGGTTTATATTCGAGCGCTGGTCGCCACAAGACATAATACATAACACAGTAATTGTCGATTCTTTTGACTAGGTATATTGCCACTACATCTTACTAATTGCAAGAGCTACCTATATTAAGTGGTGGATGTCTAAGGCAGAGGTCATTATCATCATGATATTGATGTACTATGATTTGTAGATTGAAAACAGTTAAAGTTTATTCTATATTTAGTTAAAATGCCTTGCCGATGCAAAATTTCATGATGATAGTTTGGGTAGTTTAGGCGTGAAAGCGTAACAAACAAACTCACATTCGTATTTATAATATTAATAACTAGCTGACCCGCGCAACTTCGTCCGCGTTTGTAAATTTTCCCGTTTTTGCAACATTTTTCATTGATGCTCAGCTCCTATTGGTTAGCGTGATGCTATATGGCCTATAGCCTTCCTCGATAAATGGGCTATCCAACACTAAAATTATTTTTTTCACCAGTTGTTTCTGAGATTAGTGCGTTCAACCAAACAAACAAACTCTTCAGCTTTATTATTACTAGAGATCGCGTGGTGGTCGAATTTCGACCATGGTTTATTTCATTGGCCAATATTACTTGACCTATCATTGTATAGACTTTTGTACCATGACAGGTCAAAATATATACTGGACACTCATAGCTCTATGTACCCGTTTTTGCATTTTTTTTAACTTTGTAGCAAATATTGTTCAAAAATTTTAGCATTCGTCACTTCTTCTCGGTATAAACTATAAGTGTGCGAAATTTCATACTCCTCCGTCCGCCCAATTTTCGTAAAAAGGGATCCAAAGTTTTCGATTCACGTATTAATATATTATATAGATATTAGTATATATTAGAGGAAGTTAGGATTAAAAAATAACCAAAGTAAGTATTGATAGTGCGCGATGATTCACAAATCACAATCATGAGTCAGACGTGTTTCGGTTCGATTCCCGCGTCACCTCCAACACGTGCAGGTGTTACGGCCTTGCCACTTGATTTCGATGTTATATTGTTACGTCAATACATAATTATCAGTGTCACTTTATTTGTGTTCAGTTTCTTTTTAACCTGTCATTATAGCCCTTGTCTTCGTTATTTTGTTTATAAACATTTGTGTGTCGAAGTCTAGATGGCTAAATTAAATTTTTCAAATGGGAATAGGTAGTAGCTTAAATGTCAAATGAGAAAATACGAATCAGGTTGTGACAGACAAGACATCAGCATATCGAACCATCACACAACGAAAGTTCTCGCGGCGATTAGTTTCTATGTATACAACTTGCAAATAGCAAAATTTGGTAGTTGTAGAAATTGGCCTCTTTATGGATTTACTAGCTGCGCCGCGGTTTCACCCGCGTAAGTCCCGATGTCGTGGGAATATCGGGATAAAGTAGCCTATGTGGTAATCCAGGTCTGCAGCTATCTACATACCAAGTTTCATTGCAATCGGTTTAGTAGATTTCGGTATAGAGATCACAAACTTTCACGTTTATAATATTAGTAGGATTTAGGTATAAAGTTGTAGTTTCGTAAGGTTGCGAAAGAATTCTAAATATACGAATTGTATTGACATTAGTCACTAGTTGAGTGCAGTCGTAATGTCGTATAGATTGAAATGACGAACCCTACTTTTACAAGATTTGATAACTATCGCCGATAAGTTAATTGTATTGTAATGTTTGAATCTTACAATTGTTTAGAATAAAAGAATTACACCCGGTTTATGAAAGGCTGATCAAAAAGCTGGAGACCTGGATTAACACGTACCTCTTTTTATCCCGATATTCCCACGGCACAGGGACTTACGCGGGTGAAATCACGGGGCGCAGCAAGTACTATATAAAGAGTCGTCTTTGTCTTCTTCACCCAGAAGATGCACCTGGCGAAGCGAGAAGATCTCTATCCTCCAATCATCTCATCCTCGTGACTGCTAGGGCTGTTTCTTATATTCAGTAACACTACGTTTCGTGTGCGCTTCCGAACTTAAGGGGGCAAGGTCTTCTGCACTCTGCAGGGTATCCACTGTTAGCAGACACCCAGGTTTGCCGGAGTGTCTAGTGTCTGCCTTCCTACCTTACATCTTGTTCGAAATACTTACTGAATACGTATATTTTTAATACTTTAGATTGCAGGATATCATGCTTGACCATTCGGGGGTTCCACACACGTGTGTAATAAGGGTTGAATGATATCAGACATTAGACGTATGCATGTCCTTTAGGCGCCTCCTTTAATATCTTGAGTCATTCGTAAAAATACGAAACTGGTGCATCTGGACATTTGGTATCGCCGCATATTTTGCAATCGTGTATCATTATCTACGGATTAAGATAGCAGGTGCTGATAAATCGTTGGTAACATTTCTTTTAGTGCAAAATATTGACCAAAGATGGCGTCATTGTGTCAATTTATTGTTGTCCGCGCGTTATCAAAAGATTACATATTTTTTAAATGCTAAATTATGTTCCTACTTTGGTATAGGTATAAGTTACGTAATAAACTTTTGTATAGTTCTATAGGTGGAACAACATAGGTCGAAGTAGCGAAAAATGGAGAACAGTGGAGTATTAGTTAAATACCATAGGTAAAAAAGCTTCCTTTATGTATTTAACATCGTTTTCTACATAACTAGCTGTCCTACGCAACTTCGTCTGCGTTTGTAAATTTTCCCCGTTTCTGCAATATATTTCATTGATGCTCCGCTCTTATTGGTCGTAGCGTGATGTCATATAACTTATAGCCTTCCTCGATAAATGGGCAATCCAATACTCAAAGAATTTTTCAATTCGAATCAGTAGTTCCTGAGATTAGCGCTTTCAACCAAACAAACAAACTCTTGAGCTTTGTAATATTAGTATAGATAATAATAATAACTTGACACGTCTCACACAAGGCCGTCTGATCCCAAACTAGGCAGAGCCTGTACTATGGTAACCAGACCGCTGATAAACATACTTATATATTACTAAATACATCACAGAAATACAACCACATCTGTAAATATGCATACGTACGTTGAATATACCTCTTTTTTTTCAAAGTATGTTACATGTATGTATGTATTCTGTGATAATTTAAAGACACTATCTTTATTTTAGATACAGGTCTGTGACACACAGTTGACGGACACGTAGGCTTCGTAAAATGATTGCACACTTTCAGTACAATATCCTAATCCTGTCTTTCGCACCTGCATTCGTCAAGCCTTATTCCCTAAAACAATACCAAAACCAATCCACTTTCCTTAATACATTTTTTATCTTTTGTCTCTCATGATGTTTAAACTCCCTCGGGTGCCTGAATAGTGTGGTTGGACCTTTTCCTTGCTTTCCACAAGTATGTAAGGGAACGTACCCATACTACGTGACCCATTTTTTACAATTTTTATACCCGTCCCTCCTCTCGGTGACCACCCGTAGTATATGCCAAGACCCCCCTCCTCCCCTCTAGTTTTCACGTAGTATTTTATAAATGTGGTTTTAAATCATTTTTTGCCGATAAAAAGTTAAAAAGCGCTAAACGCTTGCTTGTTGCCACCTGTGAGTTTCAAAAGCGCCAAACGCTGCGCGCCATATTTGAATATAGCTCGAAAAAGCACGAGAATGCCCTAGAGGATATTGACTACGTGACGAAAATCTAAGCCCTCCCCATTCAACCCTGTAACCAAGCATGGTATTTTGAAGATCCTTCTCTCCCCCAGAACGGGGTCACGTACTATGGGTACATTCCCTAATATTACCAAGTGTAGCCACACCATCCGGTCCCACACGTCTCGTAAGATCCTACGGGGTTTACATTGAAGAAATTCGTATTGATACCTACACAATAAACTTACTAGAAACGGATGTAAAGGCATTGTATTACATGTATTTGAGGAAAAAACAGTTAAAATAGTAAATTGGCATGTGTGCCTGCTTTTAGTCGTCAAGAAGGGTTTTAATGGTAGGGTACCTACAACAGATTTTTACTTAAATCAAAGCTTGTGATTGTACATCTAACCTATAAAAGTCTATGGTTAGTCACTCGCCTATTTCTTCCTTCCATAGAGCTGTATCCACCTTACTCATTATTATCACCATCTAAGCTACGTAACGCCCAGGCGTCTAACCTCCTTTGTAAAATCAAAGTAATACGAGTCGTTCGTGTATGAAATATTAAAAAATTATGCCTCGATCCAATGCGGTCTAGTCACAAAATGAACTCATTGTAACTTCGCTAAGTAGCATTGATTAATGCAACGTGCAAGGTCGTGATACGAAATTAATTATTCCAATAGAAACTGGAGCGGTTCTGAAAATATTCGGTGTGAAATTATTGGTACAAGTAGTGAAGAAAATCTGGATGTTTGCGTAGTAATTATATGTATACACCAGCGGACTCGACAGACGTTGTCCTGCCTGAACTTAAAAAATATTACCCCTGGAACCCTATCGCAGCGCCATCTACCGGATCCAATTGTAAATCTAAACCATTGTCGAATCCACCTGAAGACACCATACAAAAAATGTCATTAAAATCGGTCCGGCCGTTTAGGAGGAGTTCAGGAACATACACACGCACAGAAGAAATATATATATATATATATAAAGATATTATTTTACCACACTTGTATTTCACGTATGTAGAAATTCGATAGTTCTTCAAGGTCGTCTAGTGATATTTGAGGGAGGTTTTCTTCTTGATGGCCCTGAAGAATCGCCAGTTCTGTCCATTACCTATCAGGATCACGGGTTTAAATTTCTTGGTCAAACTCGTTTGCCACTCCTACAAATAGTCGTACATTTAATATTTCTATTACGGTATATTGAACTCGGACATTACACCACCCACTCATTGTGAAGTTATATATATTAAAATGTACTTGATAAAAATAGTATCCATTGAGAGTTTATGTGAAGTGTTGAGTATATTGTAATATTAAATAGAATGCCGGGTATATTACTTATTGAGTAGTATATTGGTCTATATTTTAAAACTATAAACATATACCTATAATACTATTTTATAAGCTTAGATTGATCTTAGATTGTGTTTATATAGTCTGCTCGGTTCTTAATGCCCCGATATGCTTTGCTTTTAACTTAAAAACAACACCCCTCCTTTTTTTCGGGGGTTAACAGGTTGTGTAGACCGACGCATAAAGTACTCATTATTACACAGTAATAAAAAACTAATCTATTTTTTTTATTTTTTTATGGTATAGGGGGCAAACGAGCAGACGGGTCACCTGATGGTAAATGACTACCGCCGCCCATGGGCACCTGCAACTCGAGAGTCACAAGTGCGTTGCCGCCCTTTAAGGGTGAGAGTAGGAGAAGAGGAGGAGGGGGGAAGAGGGGGGAGGGGGGAAAGGCGGGAATATGGGAGAGGGAAGGGTTAGGGCCTCCGGTAACCTCACTCATTCGGCGAAATGCAATGCAAGCATTGATTCACGGCCGGTTTTCTGTGAGGCCGTGGTAACGAGCGGAGTTGAGCCGGCCCATACGTGCCGAAGCATGGCTCTCCCACATGATAATCTAGTTATATAATCTAGTTAAAATATACTAAAAATAATAACAAAGTAACTAGACCGTGACAATAAATCGTCGTGAATATGAACAGTGTTAAATAAATAAGGTTTATAATAAACCCTCGTAACACCATACATAGCACGCAATCATTCCAAGTCTGAAGTAAAAATGACCACCTACTTTTACCATGCGAAAAAACTGCACGGATGGCGCAATGGTTTAAGTGGTCCCTTCGCCACTACGCCGCACCGAGTATTGTGGGTGCAAATCCCGATGAGATGTATTACTTCAAAAAAAACTTAGCTTCACTAACTATGTAAAAAAATGACTGGCCTGTTGGTCTAGTGGTTAGTGACCCTGACCGCTATGCTTATAGGTCGTGGGTTCGATTCCCATCTGAGTCTGGGTGTTCTTTGTGTCCGTTGTTTCTATGTTTGTAAAGTCCCCCGCGACACAGGAGTAATTCCTAATGCGGGAAGTTGTCTTTTAAAAATAAATATTCATTAAAAGCGTGTTAAAATAATACCTATTCACTTTCCACCAAAAAACGGTAAGCTCATTTCCTGTGTTCATGGATGGTTAGCTCATTTGCTACATGCATGAATCACAGTAGACATTTTGACTCATCGCTCATGGGTATACTATTTTTTGTGATGAAATCCAAATCGAACAAAAACGAATACTTTGATCTAACGGTGTTCTACTCTTTTCAAGGCGATAGTAGGTCGTAATGACGTGTGTGCGAGTCAAAAAGCCCCCCTTTTTCCTCCATTAATTTCATCATCTGCATCGTCTCGGCTGGGATAGGATGTCCACTGATGAACATAAATCCCTCTTTAAAAGTACCACAATCAGATAATTAGTACCGTAAATTTAAATATTGACATTTGTTGTTGTTGGTCCCTGACTGCTAAGCCAGTGGCCTTGGTGTCTAATGTAATTTATCTATAATATGTATGTATTTACAAATATTTAAGTATGTTTATCAGCAGTCTGGTTACCATAGTACAGGCTCTGCCTAGTTTGGGATCAGACGGCCGTGTGTGAGTTGTGTGAAATTATTATTATTCTTATTATTTACTAGCAGCGCCAAGCGGTTTCACCCGCGTAAGTCCCGATCCCGTGGGAATATCGGGATAAAAAGTAGCCTATGCGTTAATCCAGGTCTCTAGCTATCTACGTACCAAGTTTCATCGTAATCGGTTCAGTGGTTTTTGCGTGAAAGAGTAACAAACATCCACCCATCTATCCATCCATCCAAACTTTCACATTTATAATATTAGTGGGATAGAGGAGGACGTGTTTCTTAAACTTCAATATATGTGTATTATGAATTTTTTTTTTCAAATCAACCTATTTAGCAACCAGCCATAGGTCACCATTGTGATAAGAAACTCCTGGAAGCAACCTTAACACCAGGTGCGTTCTAACCGTGTCGCCTCTCCAGCAGTAAACACTTTCCCTTTTTTAAATCGGTTAAAAGGGTTTTTTAGAAATATTACCCAAAGATTAGGCCACCTTTGTGTTATGTTGCAGTGTCAATTGTTTTTCTACAGTTCCATAAGATCACAGTGCGTGTGTGATATATTTTCGAAGGAACGCTAGCCGTTAATTAAGCATCAGTTGCCCCGAAAGCTTGTTCGCCACCTGCTAGTATAAACAAACCCACAGCGGGTCAGTTAAACCTCAATAATGCAATTTCAAGCCAATTACTACGGACATAATTGCTGTTTCATGAATCACAATTTATAAGCGGATCTAACTCATTTTGACTCATCGTAGTATGATCTTAATAGTACTGAGAGATCGCATCACTGTGATGACAACATAAATTGTGTGTAGTCTAATACCATAAACCAAAAAAAAAGTGTATGTGTGTGCTTATGTACGCACGTAAGAAGTTATACTTTTATCTAGTTAATAAAGTTTATTTAAATATCATAATAAATTCTTAAATTCTACAAACGTACTCAAAGTAATATGTAAAAGCCATTTTTATCACTATCGTGAAGTTGGTAACTTTTTTGAAAAAAAAACTAAAATGTTGACTAGCTAACTTCAGGGTGTCGGTTTTTTGTGACTGTGTGCGCGCGCATCGTAAAAATTAACTCTCATCATTTTTCCCTAACGCGCCAAAAGAAGTATAACTTCAAAAACATACAAATTAATGCGTTTCTTATCGCGTGGAAACCTTTACGGGGTCATCACCTCACCGGGGCTAACGGTGAGGTGCTAATAGTATAAAGCTGAAGTGTTTTTTTTGTGTGGTTGAACGCGCTAATCTCAGGAACTACTGGTTCGAATTGAAAAATTATTTTAGAGTTGGATAGCCCATTTATCGTGGAAGGTTATAGGCCATATAACATCACGCTACGACCAATAGTAGCGGAGCACCAATTAAAAGTGTTACAAAAACGGGGCAAATTTACAAACGCAGATGAAGTTGCGCGGGTCAGCTAGTCTCACTATATAACGAACTGTTGGTTTCAATCAATTGGCTTATCGTTGTGTACATAGCTTGTACTTAATTAAGTTCTAGAACATGGATAAACATACTTACATACATTTTTGTTTATACATCCCCACAAATAAAATTGAAGTGACTATTTGTGATGTCATAATAACAACTGACTAAATAGTGCAGTTGGAATTATTATTACTAGCGTATAGAGTTGACACCGCGAAGAAAAAGTTTGTAACGCGAACTGCGGTCCCTGCACCGCAGTGAAAACAAATCTTTGTAACAGTTCGTTGGGCAACACGCGTAAACGCCATGAAAATCACGGTGGTTAGGACCTTACGCTCGCGAGAAAACTACAACTCAAAAACGATCGAGCGCTGCTTGTTAATATTGTAGGATTTGACTGCAAATTATTGTTTTAGCGCTCCAGCGCTTTTTAGTTTTAATTCGAATAAAAACGGAACATGTATTTTGTTCTGGGTGGCTTCTCTAGTACATAATATCTCGATGGTCGGTAGAGCAAATGTGATGGTTGTGACTCTGCACAATTAAGGTAGGAATCGATTAGGAACAACCCATAGAACAATATGTGTGTGGAATTTGAAAATTGATAGGAATTGAAACTCCAAGCTCATATGTTTAGTTGTAGTTTAGTTTGATCCGGCTAAACTCTGGAACGGGTGGACCGAACGGGACTTTCACTCACTGGCAGATAGCTGGTGTTGTAAGGAGTAACCTAGGTTAAAAGAATTACGGTTCCTTTTAACAAGAGTTATCTGCCACTGAAATTCCCGTGGAAATCAGTCCACCGGTTTCGGAGATAAGCCGTAACAACCAACTTAAACGAAATGGCGAACTTAAAACGTCACATTAGCAGGTTGGTGACATTCGTTAATAAGGAGCTGACAGAAGTCAATGTTTAGATTAGCGCCCTCTCGCGGATCTATAAATGTACTATTAGCGTGATGGTCATGAGTTCAGTGCGTTTTCCCAATAGCAAAAGTGCCCAAACGTGCCTAAAGAAGTTTTCACTTCAATTAAATGGTGTTTTTGATGTAAATACACGGTTAAGTTTTTTTTTTTTTTTACTTTTTGTTTAATTCATGTTGCCCTTGTATAGTAATAATTATGGTGTATGCTATCCTTGTATGTAGGTTAATAATTATCGTCTGCAACTGGTTTTACGCATAGCGTCACTTGGGTCCAATTGAAAACCAGCGTCAGGCTTTCGTCTGACACAATGCTGAATTGGGTCCGTTTTTTTTGGCACTAGCGGTAACCATAGCTGCAAAATTATTTATATTTTTTATGTGTTGCCAAAAAATAAATATTTTCTTTCTTTCTTCTTTCGTACTTACACCAAAAACACAATTAAAATTTTCAGGTGCATTTGGTAAAAAGCTAATTATGAAATGACAAACAGACACGCCAATTTTATTTATTTTTGTAGATAGAAACATTCAGATATACTGTGCCCAGACCAATGGAAATAGACGTATTGATGCATACAAAAATATGTACTCACCAGAAATCGAACCCATGATCTTTGACATTACTGTTGAATTTTTGAATGCCCTACCGCTGCATCATAGTCGTCACACAATTATATTTTAATCAAATGTAAATTGGAGCGTTTGATACGAATTTAAATCATTAAGTAAATATAAAATAATTATTTTTTTAATAAAATACAAAACTACTAATGAAATTTATTGTGAAAAAAAATTAAGTAATAAATTCCTTGCTGAAAATATGTATAATAAGTTAGTGAAATAATCATGAAAATTGATCCATCACTTTTTAAGAAAATTGCGAACCTACAAACATATATACAATACATACGGATCGAATACAGAACTTTTTTTAAGTCGGTTAAAAATGTGTTCATTAATTTAACAGGATAATGTAGTTACTATTTGTTCATTCAATTCGCAAAATTACTTATAACTAGTAATTTACTTTCACTAGCTTTACGTCGTATTTAATTGTAGCGAAAATATATCATTCTGTTATATGACTGTCATTGTGGAGTCATCAAACCTTTATGATGATTATTTTAATAAAGCTACGGTCTGGTGCATCTGCAGCAATATAACAACGATGTAGTGGCATTATGAAATGCCACCACTTTTTTTTCATCACTTTTCGGTCAAGGAATCTGATGAAAACGGCTAGGGTTGATGGAACATCATCGTATTGTCCTACTTTTTTTTTATGGTATAGGGGGCAAACGAGCAGACGGATCACCTGATGGTAAATGACTACCGACTTTAAAGTGGGAGTAGGGAAAGTGGGGGGGAGAGCGAAGGGTTAGGCCCTCCGGTAACCTCACTCACTCGGCGAAACACAATGAATCATTGCTTCACTGCCGGTTTTCTGTGAGTTAGTGTATTCTGTCAATGGCATTTTGAACCAATACAATATTGCATTAACTGTACGAGAGGGGTTATATACTTATACCATAGTAGACTAAGCTGGCGTAGTGTGGATCGACAGAGACACCTTCAACAATCATCATCATATTGCGACCAATTTACACAAAACCTTAACAAATGATATACCTAAACCTTCCTCATGAATTGCTTTATCTATTGGTGAAAACCGCATGAAAATCTGTTCAGAAGTTTTTAAGTTTATCGCGAACAGACAGACAGATAGACAGACAGACGCGGTGGGGGGACTTTGTTTTATAATATGTAGTGAAAGTGATTTTGAACATCTCAGATACAGTTAGGAATGTAACTTACGTTATAATATTTACATATATGAAATTGGCGATAAATGAACGTCTAACGCATGTTGATCGAATTCGACCCGATGGCGTTAAAAGTCAAGGGTCAGACCAACCTGTTATCACTGCGCCGGGTGTAGGAATGTAGTATTGTATTTGTACAGGTGATTAAAGTTCTAGTATATGTAAACAAGGTGATAATGACATGAGTGGAATTGTGAGTGTTTATAGGTAACCGGTATTGGAAAATTAAAAACATATTTTTACACCAGCTTTGGCCTTTTTTGAAGTGAAAACTTCTTTAGGCACGTTTGTGCACTTTTGCTATGGAAAAAAGCACTGAACTCTTGACCGTCACGCTAATAATACATATATTTCCACTAGAGGGCGCTAATCTAAACATTGAGTTCTGTCAGCTCCTTATTAATGTGACACTTTAACTTTTAAGTTCATCGTTTCGTTTAAGTTTTCACTTCTGTCGGGAGGCCCATGATCCCCCACGGATCGTCACCTCAGCTCACCTCACTTTAATAAATGCCTAGCAATCGAACCCATGACCTTCATCACATGTATAGGTAAGTACAAATATGCCACAGGACAAATTAGGCTGTCAAAATTGTATTACGTAATTTACTTGTTTAACAAAAAGAGCAGGATTCCATATTTGTAAATCGCCTAACCATTCATGGTTAGGCGATATATCATTTTAAGTTTAAAATGTCTGGTAGAGTGCCATCGAAGATTCCTAGAACATTTGGCAAAAGCCTACATAATATATATTATGGTAATTTTTATGGCATTTTTATACGATGTTTTTCTGTTTTAGGCGACGTTATTAAGCGGTTAAACTTGATTTTCAATAAAAATAAATAAAATTGAAGTGTCTGTTTGTAATATCAAAATAATGGGTTATTTTCAAAGCTCAACCTGACGTGTATGCCATTGCATATACAGCTGTATAATGTAATATGCTGTTTGTGCCGGCTAATCTTCGGAACGTGGGGACCGATTTCCACGGGACTTTCACTCTCAGATAGCTGGTGTTATAAGGGGTAACTTAGGATACTTTTATTTTAGAAAAAGAATTAGGGTTCCGTGCAAAATATATAAATTTGTACAGACTAGGGAAGAAGGGCAGGAATTGCTAGTTTCATGTAGCTTAGCTCGCGTGGCTCGTGAAGAATAGCTAGTCGTGCATTTCCATGATAAATAGTACTATAAAAAACCCGGAGTGACATGTCACTCTTCGATTCATAAGTTAATCAAATGTATGCGGAGTCACTCCGTACCGTTGCTATGGCGGTGGAGACGTTGCGTAAAAGAAAAACAAAACATACCATCGCATCATTACACACTCTTCCATAACATACAATTACATAACATACGCTCCGATACATTAATTTTAAGAAGGTAGGCACATCACATTTACGCTCAAATTAGAGCCGCGCGTCTGGTCTACGACCTTCATGTTACAAAAGATCGTGGTTAGACACCACTGCAACTACTGTAATAAGTAGTGTCCTTCACAGGGCAATCATAGCCAACGGACAAATGACATCATATTGGCGTTGTAAGTGTTTATGGGCACCGGTGAACGCTTACCATCAGGCGTTCCGTGTCCCACTTTACTAGACATTAAAAGAGCATTATTTAAAGCTGTTTTTTTCTTCAACTTGTTTACTCTGAGCTAAAAGCATATATTATTATATTAAAAACAAGTTGTTCCCCGCGCGGCTTCGCTTGCGTGTACATATTTATATATTTTGTTCCTAAACCTAATTCTTTCTTCCTAAATAAAAATAGCCTAAGTAACTCCTTATAACACCAGCTATCTACCAGTGAAAGTCCTTTGGATTTCGGTACACCCATTACGGAGATTAGTCGGAACAAACAGACAGAAAAAAAATTAAAAACTGATTTTTAGGCATAGGTAACGTGCAAATAACTGTATGAGCTTAAAAAAAACTATTATTTAGACAATACAAAAAGACACTTCAATTTTATTTATTTGTATTGATTTTGCGCGGCACCCTATTCTTTTTTCAAAATAAAAGTGTGAAATTCCCGTGGAAATCGGTCTACCCGGTCCCGGGAATAGCCGGAACAAACGGACAGACCGACAGACAAAATTTTTAAAAATGATTTTTAACCGACGAAAAAAAAAGGAGGTCCTCAATTCGACCTTATATATATATATATATATATATATACATATATATATTTTGTTAGGTTTGTTCAGCCCTCTGTCCGTTATTTATGAAGCGATTTTGATTATTCTTTTTTTGTTAGATAGGGTATACCTCAAGGGTTTGTTGTTTGGCGCCGACTCAAAATAAGTTAATATAAATTTGATAGTTTATGTAAATAAGCTCAAGACTTAAGAGGTTTATTTATTTATTGCTTTTTAGTTATTTCGTCGGTTTAATTTTTTGTTAAAAAGATTTTTATTTGGTATATGTACCGTTCGTGTAAGCATTCAGATGCAATGAGTAAAATGTTGTTATTATAACATTACAAACAGACACTTCAATTTTATTCATTTGTATAGATAAAAGGCGAACTGAATATGCATATAGGCCGCTTAATACATAAATCTTGCTATTTTTATCTGAGTATAAAACAAACGACACAATATTTTTACACAGCCTACATTATTGATCGCACACCGCAGCCCCTCATCTCTTATCTCCACTTAACTATGCACTTCGAGATACAGTAGGCAGTCTGCTCCCACAATAACCCTCAACCCCCCTTCCTCCTACCCGCCTCCACGAGCTACTTGAGCTATCCTGATGTTGTACTAATAACGCCACTACACCACTTTCTTCTTGATGTTTATTTTTAAAGATATACATAATTATTTTAAGTGAATTAAATGGTCTCTCAAATGAGTACAGGACAACAAACGGAGCCTATACTTGCGCATCAATTGTTTCGTATTATCTTAATGTTATATTGATAGTTGTACCTAACACATGGGGTAATCATGAGTCTAATTTATCTTCTATATATTAATACGTGAAGCGAAAACTTTGGATCCCTTTTTACGAAAATTGGGCGGACGCAGGAGTATGAAATTTCGCACACTTATAGTTTATACAGAGAAGAAGTGACGAATGCTAAAATTTTTGAACAATATTTGCTACAAAGTTAAAAAAAAATGCAAAAACGGGTACATACAGCTATGAGTGTCCAGTATATATTTTGACCTGTCATGGTACAAAAGTCTATACAATGACAGGTCAAGTAATATTGGCCAATGAAATAAACCATGGTCGAAATTCGACCACCACGCGATCTCTAGTTTAAATAAAAAGTTCAAAATCCCGATCAGACTCAAAAATCCCATTAACGATTAAAAAAGATCTGATGATCTTACGGCTTAACAGATTTTATTTCATTATAACTAAGAACACTCGATCAAGTCACCTTTCAATCAATAAAAACTAAATTCAAATCGGTCCATCCCTTTAAGGACCTCCTTTTTAACCGACTTCAAAAATGGAGGAGGTTCTCAAGGCGTCGGAATCTTTTTTTATGTATGTTCACCAATTACTTGAATACGGCTGAACCAATTTGGAAAATTCTTTTTTTGTTTCAAAGGGTGGTCCCATTAAAATTTTATCGTAATCAGTTGAACAGTTTTTGAAAAATCAACATATATCTAAAAATTGCATACATCGATGATATTGGTCCCGATTCTATTGTACACTCGACTAAACTAAAACCTGACTTAATTTCTTCATATGAAATCAACCCTATCATCTTCGCAACAAGGTCTATTTGTTACTGGCATCTATTTCTCAGCGCATCTGAATTTCACTAAAACCTGTCAACATATACTCAACTTTATTTCCACGCAGCGAGAGTCCCCATTTATTCAAATGCCGTATAATTACCGTATAAAAATTGTTCAAAACGAACTAAGATGACGTTATTTTAATCAACACCTACGAAGACGCTTACTAAAAACACAGAGCAAAAGAGATGGCATTCAACGGATAGCGGCTCTCGCTACGTGGTATTAAAGTTTATTTAAGCGTGTCAGACTTTAGTCGACAAATAAATTGCTTATTTCGATAGCGACATATGTTACCTACTTGTTTAAATTTGAAATAAGACCTTGTTTCAAAGTGTACAAGGTTTACATTTTGTATGAAGAAAATTTAGTAAATTATAGTCAAGAGAGTAATACAACAGAATTGACACCATTTCCGTTTACTCCGAAACCTCGCCGTCTCATTGCAGCAGTGCGTTTAGTTGGCCTACCCATATTATATTACATCTACTTTCCACTAAAAAGCACATTGAAGTCGGTGATACTTTTTTTTAAAGATAATTGACTTATTGCGTCAGGGGTTAAGTATTTAACATTATGTGAGATTAACACTAAATAAATGTTATCTTTGCAGTGAAAAAAACTTCTGTATCACATTACATATTATTAATATTATACACGCCACGGTGCATTTCTCGAGGTTTTCTTTTTTTACTTGTAGTCTAACTGTGGATTTTTTTTTTAACCGACTTCAGAAAAGTAGGAGGTTCTCAATTCGACTGTATGTTTTTTTTTGTTTGTTACCTCAGAACTTTCGACTGGGTGAACCGATTTTGATAATTCTTTTTTTATTTGAAAGCTGGTGCTTCCCGTGTGGTCCCATTTCAATTTGGTCCAGTTCTGACAATGGCATCCATGAGAAAACCATATATAAGTCTTTTATGGAATAGTGTTTTTTGTTGAAGTCGGTTTTTTTTTTTAAAGATTCATAAATTCAGATATTACCCTGAAGTATGTTCGCGTAATCTATGCAACTGAGAAATGTACCTACATAATTGTTATAGCTTAAACTCAGATACAACATTTCCAACACCACAATATTTTTTATTGCCTAAAAAGATCACAGTGTTGTCTGGGACAACAGATAATATTGTGACATGTGGCACCCAGACTTAAGCGTAAGTACGACTGCATTGTTAAAACATGTATGTACTTTGGCTATTTTTATCTTTTCATTATTAAAAGACAGTCTTGTATTGTTTTGATGATAACATAATATCGAGATGATACGAACTAATAACACGCGGAGTTTTTCTGTTTCTTCTATTCACGGCTATGTTTAAAATTCTGTTGCGATCGATACTAAGAGAATGATAAACATTGCTGTCCATTATTTATATAGTGAAGTACTGTGGAATGTTTCCAAATACACGATTGAGGTGACAGACAGACAGATTTCTCGAGGCCGTCAAACTGAGGACCACCATTTTAGTATCATCCATATCGGATAATAATGGTGGCCACGCCGAAAAATTTATAGTTTATTTTTTTTATAATTTTATAGAACATTTACCGATAAAAAGCAATAAATACCCCATACGGCCAAAAGCTGCTATGTAATCAATAAAACAACATTTATGCAATCAGCTGCTTCGACGGTGCCGAACGTTTAAGGTCATTCACCGTACCGCACCGTACGCGTGTTGCATTACACTGCGTAGTTCAAAATCAAACTAATGACTGTAAATCCTTAATCTCACATTTTCATGATGAACCAGACTTTTGCATTGTGATAAGTATCCAAAGAACGACGTAAGTTATTCGCGTCGGTGATACTTACACGCTGCATGTATACACAACTTTACAATATCAGCCATTGGATCGCGGCGTCGCGGCCTGTCAGGCATGATTACCTCACCTGGTCGCAGGATCCTCCCATTGTGTTAGAAGAAATTCGCAATGTATACCGCCAAAGTGGTGACACCGACGTTAGCTTGTCTTTTTAACACGCCTTTATTATATTAGCTTCACTTGACAGCTGGACCCGCGCAACTTCGTCTGCGTTTGTAGATTTACCCCGTTTTTGTAACATTTTTCATTGATGCTCCGCTCCTATTGGTCGTAGCGTCATGTTATATAGCATATAGCCTTCCTCGATAAGTGGGCTAGCCTTCCTCGATAAATGGGCTATCCAACACTAAAAGAATTTTCAAAATCGGATCGGGGTAATCTCAGGTACTACCTGAGATTACCCCGAACATCCAAACTCAAAAAAATTACCTCTTTATAATATTAGTATAGATGACAATCTTGGAAATCAATTTCAACTAACTTCTAATTGTCGTATCAAAAATAAACTGTAATACTATAATTTGGCATCTTGGAGCTGATCTGATGATGGAGACAGGAGATGATAGTAAACTCATCATTGGCTACTACTAAACCCCTCGAAATTGGGCTCTAATGATTCGTTTTGACGAGTCCAACAGATTGGACTTAACAATGAAGGTCTGATGATGGAGCGAGGAGTTCGATAGTGGAACTTTTACTTTTTAATTTGGTTAAAAAAAATGGTTTTTAATATCAATGTTTGATTGTACAAATTACTAGCAACCCGCCCAGGCTTCGCACGGGTAGCAGAGACATCTTCAACAATCATCATCATATATCAATCAATTTACACAAAATCTTAACAAATTATACACCGAAACCTTCCTCATGAATCACTCTGTCTATTAGTGAAAACAGCATGAAAATTCGTACAGTTGATTTTCAGTTTATCGCGAACAGACAGACAGACTCGGCGGGGGACTTTGTTTTATAATAATTAATGATAATTCTTTATGTGTTAAATGTACATATGTATGTCTACTGATTTATGGCCGTATATCCGTTATCCGGTATTAGGTTAATGGATATAATTAATATGATTCCAACTTTGCTAACATATTAGGCAGTTCTTTTTCTAGAAAAGCTCAAGGTACCTTGCTCACATAAAACCAACTAAGTTATTTCTAGTGCAATCTAACGAAGCTATCATTACGACAATATTGAATACAAAATGTCCAGAATTGCACGATTCGTACACACTTAAATTGATTAGTAATTAGGATGTTGCTTAAAGCAGTGAGCTTCGTTGCCAAAGAAATAATTCAATCGACTGGCTAAGAACCGTTGACTAATCATTACTATGTATAACTTTAATGCTTATAACAGATGTTTCACAAATGACGAATATCAATAAGTAGAGTTGCGGCTTGATTTTCCCTGAAATAGGATAGGGTTCTTCAAAAATCGGTCAGCTAAACGTATGTGATATTCATATTCCTGTTGTTGTGCGCGGCCATAGGCTACGGTAGGCCTTCACCATCACTTAAATTGCGGACGCCGGATAAAAACTTCGGACACATGGGTGAAACCGAGATTCTTTCCCGGGACACCTTGAAAAAAAAAACGCCTATTCCATTTAAATTTTTAGTTTGTTAACGATTCATCTAACAATTATAATTGTCCCCTGACACACCCCGCCCGGACGCTCCCCGGACACCCTCTAAACTAAGGACAAATCCGGGGAAACCCGGACATGTCCATCCCCGAAGTGGTAGACAGAAGCATATTAAACACCTACATGTTGGTAACTATAATCTTGTCCCTAAAATGTCCCTATGGAATTAAAAACGGGAAAATTGGGAGTATTTACTTTTGGTTCTTTTTATCCTTCTTTTTTTCCTTTTCTTCTTTTTTTTCTTTTTTTTTTTTTCTTTCTTTTTTCTTTTTTTTAATATTGAAAAGGAAAAGTAGGGAAGGCAAAGGAAGGGAAGGGATTTTGCTTACAAGGATGGATTGGGACGTGTAAGCAACAGTTCGAGCAGGTCAGGGCCACAGACCTGTAACTAACATGTATGTCAGTCACCGTGTGGTGTAAAATAAAAACGCTATCGTCTCTAAAGTCATGGCAAATCGATGATAGGGTTGCTTTTTGAGTGCTATCAAAATTTGTCCGTAAAAATAAATGTTAAATGTCTGTTTGTATATTCGAACATCACACAAAAACCACTGGACCGATTTTGATTATATCTTTTTTTAGTTCTAAAATGAAGTTTCTTAAATATTTATAAGTATACATATCGGAATGAATGACGGAAGCAGGAGATAAAAAATAAATACGCATGTGAAGCCAACAACTATGTTAATTAATAAACATATATCTCAATAACATAATACTTCTAATGATTTGACACGGTAAGGTTCAGTCAGCAGTGCAGCTACACTGTCAATGCCATTGGTTCGATGTCCAGGCAAGGTCTTGTAACAAAATAAGTGAAAGCGAAACATTATATCCACGCTGTTACGGTTGGTGTGTTCCAGCTTGTAATGTCTTCAAGTTTAGGCAGAATTGTGATACTGTTCTAATTAGACTCTAACTTGGGTTGCCAGATTTCTTGTTTCATCAGATTTTCTTGAAATAAGCTTCAATAAAAAGTCTTAGATCAGGGCTGGAATTTTGTAATGTTCTTTCATAATTTTCTTCGTAAACAATCAGCCTGCCTGAGTCCAGATGTTAAGATGTTCTATCATTAGCATAATAACTAATTAAATTGATTATTATAGCCACTAATTGATGTGAAACATCTATAGCCGCACGTAAAACTGATTTCTGGCGTGGCGACGCGTCGCCACGCTATATGATGGTATATATATACAGTCTATATGCAGTAGTGTGTACGGTGTGGCGACGCGTCGCCATGCGCAATCGACTGTGCGATTCTCTCTTTTGATTCGACTTTTACAAAATAATGTCATGTTTCACATCTGCCAGGCGTCCCGTGACGGCTCAATTTTTTTTTAAAGTGGTGTCTACTTAAAAATGCAAAAACGAAATTACGATAAACAAAAACAACGTTATACAACCATTTCAGCATACACATAACGTGTCTTATTTAGACTCCGCGTCTATTAGAAATTATTCGAATCTTGTTTAAGAGATTCGGTTATGGTTTCGCAACTCCGTAACATCCCTGCTGTAAGCATGCAACACGATCCTACTCATCATCAAAAATAGTCCTGGTAGTACTAGTGAACAAACTAGTTTTTTGTATGCGTCCCTTCTCGAAGCATACCATTGAATAGTCTACTACGGAAGTGCACCCAAGTTTATCATTAATATCGGTAATGGATATGACCGGAAAGTTCCGATCATTCGTAGGCGCTTTACATTATCGTGAACTGTATCTATCTATGTAACGGAATATTTCAATGTAGTTTTATCCAACTTCAAGATGTCCGATTACCTTGAAAATTTGCACGTATCAAAGACCAATGACACAACGACAAAAAAATACTACATGTTATAAAAATAAAGTCCCCCGCCGCGTTCGTTCGTTTGAATGCGATAAACTCCAAAAATACCGAATGGATTTTCATACGGTTTTCACCAATGGATAGAGTGATTTATGAGGAACGTTTAGGTGTATAATTCAGTAACAGAGCGGTAGCAGAGGCATCTTCAACAATCATCAACATATTTTAATCAATTTACACAAAATCTTAACAAATTATACACCTAAACCTTCCTCATGAATCACTCTGTCTATTAGTGAAAACAGCATGAAAATCTGTTCAGTAGTTTTTCAGTTTATCGCGAACAAACGGACAGACGCGGCGGGGGTCTTTGTTTTATAATATGTAGTGATTTTAATGGGACCAGTTTCGAAGTATATAAAAAATTCCTTTCAATAAAAAAAAAAACTTAGAGGTGTCAAGGGACACCCGGATGGAACGAAGTTCCTTTCGATTAATTAGTGAAGGAATTGTAATAAAATTGTATTTCTTTTACTATAGCAAAAAGTGTCGTTACAACTTTTGGTCTTAATTTTTTCCGTCTAGCCCCCTTCCGCAACGCGCCATAAGGAACTACGTTCCAATAATTATCGAAATCGGACTACCCTGTAAAAAGTTATGCGTGGTCATACATAAAAAAGTAAAAATACGGGTTGACTTCAGAACCTCCTCCGTTATTTTTTTAAATTCAGAATGAAACACATGAAAGGTGATATTGCGCCGGCGCAGCTCACGTTAAAAGCTAGTTCTCAAAACGTTATGCTCTTGCGTCGCTCGTTAACAAGGTATGCGTGAGCAAAGACCCACGCCAGGCAAATTACTTACCCACTTGGTGTACTGTTATGAATTTGATATAATAATGTAATTCTCGTCTCACGCGAGCAGTAAAAGTGAGAGGTTTTACGAGTTTTCATTTTGTACAAGGGTTTACTCGCAGCAACAATGTGGCGTAACTAATGGTCCATCGTGTATAAAGTTGTAAAGTCTTTGTGAAATATCAATAAACATGACATCAATGTTGTGTTTTTAAATAACATGTTAAAATGGATATCAAGTTTGGTCTAAATTATTTTGCAATAGTAGTACAAATATTCCTCCAATATACTTTTGATTTAATTCGTTGCGATGTCCAATACATATATATTCCTTGGGACTCACCGAGTGTAATGCTGGCTCGTTTTGTGATTCAGTGATCCTGGTCTTCTCATGTACACTAGTGGGCCTGCGGTTGGGATAAGTCGCTAGTGTGATCATTGTAAGGACATGCCTGATTGTAAATTGTAAGGACTGCTTGGTATCACTACATATGACTGGCCTCTTGGCCTAGTGGTTAGTGACCCTGACTGCTATGCCATAGTCGTGGGTTCGATTCCCACCCGAGTCTGGGTGTTCTTTGTGTCCGTTGTTTGTATGTTTGTAAAGTAGTCTTTAAAAAAAAAAGTATTATAAAACAAAGTCCCCCACCGCTTCTGTCTGTCTGTCTGTTCGCGATTAACTGAATGCGGTTTTCACCAATAGATAGAGCGATTCACGAGGAAGGTTTAGGTATATAATTTGTTAAGGTTTTGTGTAAATTGGTTGAAATATGATGATGATTGTTGATGATGTCTCTGCTACCCGTGCGAAGCCGGGCGAGTTGCTAGTTAATATTATAAAATGATTTTGAGTTGGTAGTGATTTAAAGATTGTTTTTTTTTTATAAAATAAGATAGTTAACGGTTTAAGGTTGTAAATATTTAACATCTAAAGAAAACTTCGATACTATTCAAAGGCTGCGTGTCAAATAATTTTTCTTATGTCATGCATAAAACATAAGCAAGAAAAACATTGAATTGACCTGCCTACAACACTCAAGTCCCGTTCAAACACGGTTAAAGTAGCCCAAACAGTCGCAGTAAGTACCTAATTGGTAGTATGTACCGACGCACATGTCATTGACCCTGAACACTTCATAATAGTGATACAGTATTTTGTATTGATATGCTCTGTGTGTTATTACGATGTGTTTGGAAAGTGAAACAATCATTGGCTTACAGTACTAACATATACATCGGGATAGAAGAAAAGATAAGAAATTCCAGAGTCGGATATCCGATTAAACTACACGGTCGATTAAAAGCATCCCTCGTCAATTCCTGTTCCCCTATTTTTGGTGACTGTTTTTCATTAAGAAGAGAGTAAAAACGCACCACATTCTCTGACCTAGTGTTCGGGAAGTGGCCTGACAAAAGTATTCTTCTTCGCAGTCTTTAAAAGCTATCATTATTGTCTGTCTGTTTGTTGGTAGTCATGGTTACGGCTTAACCGGACTGAGGTCTGTAAACCCCAATCAATGCTCGAGAAGAGCTCTTAAAAAGAAAGAAACTGTATCAAGAAACTGTATATTGATAGTTTCTTTCTTTTTAACTCAAATATATCCCGAATATTTCCCTGATTACAAGACGTTCTAAAATGATAGGTTTATTTTACTAAAAAAAAAACCGGCCAAGTGCGAGTCGGACTCGCGCACCGAGGGTTCCGTAAAATATTTTTATTATATGATGTAACTAAAAATTTACGGTTTTCGCAATTTTTCCTTTATCTGTGCTATAAGACGTTGCTTCGTACCAAATTTCAAGATTCTGATTGATTGATTCCCTTGCGAGTGTCGAAATTTGCGGAAATTTGCGGCATAAACGGCTGAATCTTTTGATTGCGTTGGCTTAGAAGTTTGATTTTTTCACAGCTTCAAGGGACAGTATACCTGAAACCTGATTCGATATAAATTCCAGCTTGATACCTCCTGAGAAAAGGGTCTTGACAGACAGACAGACGGACGGACGGACAACAAAGTGATCCTATAAGGGTTCCGTTTTTTCCTTTTGAGGTACGGAAAAATTACCCAAGCTGATTAAGAATTAATCAGGTGGGGTTCTTTTAAATCAACAATAAATAAATGTAAATCATGTGATAAAAGCGGTATGAAAGGCGGTATACTGTCCAGATCGGCAGCATACTGAAGAAGAGCCAAGTAAAAAGTGTATGAAAGTCTGAAGAATGTGGAAGAAGCGCAAGATCCTGATAAATGGTGCTCCATCGTCTGCCTACCCCGAACGGACGGGAATAATGCATGATTCTATGTATACGTATGTTGGTATTGTATATATATACATATCTATTACATACATACTATAATATTCGGTGTTATTAAATTTAAATTATGTGAGTAGCACTTCACTCGCACTAAGTCTATGTCCACTCTACTGCTACTTGTCTATCTGTGTTAGTGTACAATTAGCATATATAAGGGGTCATTCAATAATTACGTAAGGAGGATTTTGGTTATTTAGAATAAACCCTCATATAAGGACAAATAAGATTTCTCAGGCTCCCCCTATCCCTGCATTAGTAAGATGTCACCTAGTTTTTTTCTGAATAGTTAAATGGCATTAGAAAAGGATCAGGGATGTCACTAAAACTCGTAAATTGGACATTCTCTTATATCAACATATTTATTTTTATAAGATCATTATTTATATTATTGCGAATTTGTGTACAAATAATAATTATAACCTGGGGCATGTATATCTAATTATGTTGACGGAAATTACCGCGATCGCGTCGATCGAATCGCGATATTTAAAAGGTATTAAGCCCATGACTACGTCCATTGCAACCTGGTCAAAACGTCCGGCAAATCAAAGGTATATACTGTAATGTTAATTTATATGCTTCGAAACTGTGTTTAAAAAATATATGTAAATAAAACTGTACTTCATTAAAAAAAATTAAGAATAGCTTTTATCCCCCCCCTTACCCCAAAAAGGTTATGTAGAGATGTTTAAACCCTTTCAAGACCCTTGCGTAATTAATGAATGACCCCTAAGTTAACTTGTTACACGAATATGTATAGTACTGTTATGGAACAATAGCTGTCTTTTCCACAATAGTATCATGGACTTAGCAAGTTGCAGCTTCCGCCCGTCCTCCTGTCCGTCCGTTCCCTCTCCCTCCAACGTCTGCCCATTTGAATCAATAAAGTGCCAACTTTTATTGTTATTTGACAAGGGAAGGATGTTTTGATGTGTTTTGTAGGCGAACAAAAGGATTCACTGAAGGCTTAACGGAAACCCCACTCGAATCGGAATAACCCTTTCATATTACTATTGATCAGTGTTAATAATGTTCAAAATCTGAAATCTTTAGATTAAAGATAACAGGATTGTTATGTATGTGTTGTTGTATTTCGATTGACATTATACTGTATCGTGGGAGAGCCATGCTTCGGCACGTATGAGCCGGCTCGACCGGAGAGATACCACGTCCCCACAGAAAACCGGCAGTGAAGCAATGATTTCATTTCTTTTCGTCGAGGAAGTGAGGTTACCGGAAGCCCTAACCCTTCCCTTCCCCTTTTTTCCACTCTTCCCCTACTCCCACCTCAAAGGCTGGCAACGTACTTGTGACTCTTGAGTTGCAGGTGCCCAATGGCGGCGGTAGCCATTTACAATTAGGTGACCGTCTGCTCGTTTGCCCCCTATACCACACAAAACAAAGCAATATTTTTATAAAGGCATTATCGTTATAACAATATTAACATTTAGCTTTACGTTGTCACGCACCGTTTGATGAACAAGGTAAGTTAAATCAGCGTAAGTTATTTGGTGTAGAGCAATCCAACATACGATTGGCTTAGCCAATTTGGCTAGTTGGTATTCCGCAAGTTTAACACGCATTAAATTTAAACAAATATATTTATTTGCTTAAATTTAATGCGTGTTAAACTGCAACTAAAATTGAAAGGTCTGTTTGTAATGTCATAATAACATCATTTTACTAAATGCATCCGAATGTTTACACGACACATATACCTACCACAAAATCAATTTTAAAATTTTTGTCTGTCTGTTTGTTTGTTTCAGCTAATCTCCAGAACACGTGAACCGATTTTCGATTCCGATTTTCAACAGACAGACAGACAAAATTTATGTTGTATAGATTACAAAAATAATAATATTTCAATTTAATTACGCATTTGTGACTTTTGAGTTGCAGGTGTCCATGGGCGAAGGTAGTCACTTACCATCAGGTGACCCGTCTGCTCGTTTGCCCCCTATAACATAAAAAAATACATTACAAACGGACACTTCAATTTTGTTTATTTGTACAGATTGTATAAAGTATTCATTGTGGTAGGTTATAGGCTATGTAACATCACGCTACGACCGTTAGGAGCAGTGCAGTGACCATAAACGCGGTAGTAACTGAGAACAGGTAGTAAATATAACTAGAGATCGCGTGGTGGTCGAATTTCGACCATGGTTTATTTCATTGGCCAATATTACTTGACCTGTCATTGTATAGACTTTTGTACCATGACAGGTCAAAATATATACTGGACACTCATAGCTGTATGTACCCGTTTTGCATTTTTTTTTTAACTTTGTAGCAAATATTGTTCAAAAATTTTAGCATTCGTCACTTCTTCTCTGTATAAACTATAAGTGTGCGAAATTTCATACTCCTCCGTTCGCCCAATTTTCGTAAAAAGGGATCCAAAGTTTTCGCTTCACGTCTTAGATTATATATAGGTCCAGATGCCTAATCCGTGCCTCAAAACTGAAGCCAAAAAATACAAGCGTCTAATATAAATACAAGCGTCTCACTCGTCACACGCGAGCGAACGTTCGCCGCTGAAGTACGTCTCGAGTCGCTACTTATAATATTTAAAAATGCCTGCTTGTGCTGTCACATTCTGTAAAAATTATATAAAAAAAAATCTTAAGTGTCCGAACATCACATTTCATATGTAAGTATTCTATTTCCTAATGTATTTATAAACAATAGAACAAAATTTCAAATTAATAAAATTACGACGCCATTACTAGAGATGTTGCCACGACGTGAATTTCATTTACCCATAACGCATTCTACCAGTATATATATTTTTCTTTGCCAAACTTGTTATTTATAGAAAGACGAGAAATATGCTTAATGTTAATGTTCGCGAAACTGGAATCCTTCAAATATTCTTAATTTCTAAACTCTAGCACCCGGAGTTCAATATGTCCGTCAAACGATACTTTAGCTGTGGGATTGTACTCGTATTATAACTTATTATTACTACTCTTAACGAACACAGCTATAGAGCACTTAGGACTTGTAAAATTTTGCTAGTTTCTTGATACTTTATAAAAAAAAAATATATATATATATATATCCAAGTCCTACAAACCAAGGCAAAACATTTACTTTATTTTATCAAAATACCTTTTGTTACTCTGTTCCTGTGAATAAAGTTGCATTTAATTTTATTACTCAAAAGTGCTTTTATGTTATACTTACCATAAAAAAAAATTACTCTTATTCTCATATTTTTTTCATACGGCCTTATATGAAAATCGATTCTTAAGGAGGCAACTCTAAAAAAAACGTCTTGAAAACAAACCAAAAAATATTGTTATAAATAAATAGTTCCTACTAAGTAGTTTTATTTTACATTTGTCTTTTTAACTAAACGAATTAAATGAAAAAACGAAAAAATGAAATAAACGAATATTTGTAACTGATTTAAATACATTCAAAATGTATTTATTTAATATTACTTACATCAAAAAAAAAATTATGTATAATAAAAAAGTCCCTGAATTTTGGGGTAACCTCTATGCACTGGTAGTAAAACCGTCAATGCACACAAGCATAAACATTGTACGTAGACACTCGCGTTGGGCGGGGTTCACTCACACAGCACCAAAAAGTGGCTTCAAAGTAAACGGTGACTTTTGTACTAGTCACGGTATCTGGACCTATATATAATCTAAGCTTCACGTATTAATTAACATATAGATATGTAGATACGCCTATGACTGAACACCAAAAACAACATATCTGTGTTACTAATTAGAGACAACATTTTAACGGGATTAATCATCAAACCACATAGCTTTCTGTGTGTTTGTTTGTACACATGTTAGCTGTTTGTTACAAATGTGTGTTTGTGCGTGTGTGTGAGTTTAAATAATGCTTGGGGTCAACGATATGTCGTATTTGTGGGCGCATCGTGTGAAGCTTTATTGCTAAATTAGTGACCCCCCCGGACATTGTAAAGTCTCGAGGATTTTATTCGATCTCAATAGTAATAATTAGATATTGCCACGATTTCTGTAATTTTTCTTTGTTTTATTTCATTGGCCAGTATAACTTGAGCTGTCAGTGAATAGACTTACGTACCATGATAGGTCAATCTATACCTAAACTGTACACGTGTAACTTGATGTAGCAGTTTTCAACTTTAAGACATATTGTTTAACAATGTTAGCTTTCTGCACGTTACATCCGCTTTCAATATTCCAAATTTCAGATTCCTCCGTATGCGAAATTTTCTTAAAAATGCCTACAAAGTATTCTCAACCCGTATAGCGAAAGCAAACATTTTTAACCAGTATGTGTTTTAATTTACAAATTATAAAAATGGCTACAAAAAGCTACAGGGGTCCAGCTGGTCATGATATAAAACATACATATAAAACTTAATGAATTTTAGTCGAAACTCGACCACATGACGATGTCTAGTAAGATAGATACACATACAATAAAATACATATCTTGAATACGGTAAAAAAAAAAATAAGATAAAAAAAATACTTTATTTTATAACAAGAAGATACTATATTATATACTAATTAAAAACACGTCCTATGTTATATATTAACCCTCATCCCTCTGGCTGTATTGAAAGGAAGCAATTTTAACTTAATTCTTCCAGCGCCTCAGTCCTTTGAAGCGGTGCCAGGCAAAGCGTCTTAACGCTGTCAAGTGGAAGTAATACTCCCGGAGACGGTTCACTGGCTCTCAAAGCGTCTTGATGATTTTAGAATGTTGGTAGTTTTAGATTGTCTACCCATTGTGGTGTAGGCAAGCGAAGCGGAGGTCTCACTGCTTACACACTCTTGGTCACTACAAAGCTGCGTTGAGTTGGTTTTTATAAATGTATGTTTTAATTTTTTTTAATGTAATTCTACTCCGCACAGCTACAGTCCACGAAAGCGGAGCGGAGCTGAGATTACGTGCAGTTTTATTAACAAAAATATTCTCATGTCCTCTCCGCTTTAAAGCATTAACAGCCTTATAAAGAAAATGAGTAATGTAATCTGATATCCGAAGATTTCAACTATATTTTACATTTCAAGTACATCCCACTAATATTATAAATGTGAAAGTTTGGGTGGATGGATAGATGGATGTTTGTTACTCTTTCACGTAAAAACCACTGAACCGATTGCGATGAAACTTGGTATGTAGATAGCTGGAGACCTGGATTAACAACAGCATAGGCTACTTTTTATCCCGATATTACCACGGGATCGGGACTTACGTGGATGAAACCGCGGGGCGCTGCTAGTTGCTTCATATATTTGAACAAATTGATGTATAACGTTAATTTTAGGTCTGTTAACACAAGATGTAAATTACAGCTTTTTAATCCTTTTGTTCTAAGGGTTTCCAAAATGCCTTATTAGAGTGTATTCTCTTAGGAAACCATGACAGCTAAATCATTCTGCAATTTGAACGTCCAACGGAGGAAATGCTGTAACTGAGCACGATAAGTCCAATTTGAGTGTGTTGGTGACCTTTCTGCCAGGTCCCTGGTCTCGAACCCAGGGAGGCATGGGTAGAAAATTCCAGTAGATGATAGTTAAATCTAGCGACTGTCATCATCTCCGTGCAAATAAACAGTAATAATTAAAATTTTCATTTCTTTTTCCAGGCGAAAAGGCTCAACGGCAATGGCGAGCTGGCCGCCATCAAGGTGATCAAGCTGGAGCCGGGTGATGACTTCGCCATCATCCAGCAGGAGATCCTGATGATGAAGGACTGCAGACACCCCAATATAGTCGCCTATTACGGCTCCTATCTCAGACGAGATAAGTTATGGATCTCGATGGAGTATTGTGGGGGAGGCAGCTTGCAGGTTCGTGTAGAAAAACCAAGTTTTATAAATCTTTTAACACCTTTTTAACTTCACTATTATTTCTAATTGTCGTATCGAAATGAAACTTTGTAGTATGGATATGTAGTTTGGATGATAATACTATAATTTTTGCCGACGAAAAAAACGGAGGATATTCTCAAGTCATGCAACTTGGAGCTGATCTGGAGCCAGGAGGTGGATAGTGGAACATTAGATGTGTAACTCGGGAACTTTCAAGACTTTTTTTATATTGTTGAAGCTTACAAAATCATGTTAAAATTAAGAATAACCGCCATTGTGTAGACAACCTTACCGACCTATTTAACGTCAGTTAGCCCCATTCTTTTTTTTTTTTTTTTTGGAGGCGGTAACAGGAATAATTTCACAAATAATGTAATCCTTTCCCCCCCAATAAGGCAAGCCTATTGCCCTTTTCTAGACTCCGTACTACTAATTTTATATTTCTGAACATAAAAACACCCTGGGCCTCACGAGGCGCACACACACTAAGCGCGAACTTCTGCCACAAAATCAAGGAGGCATGCAGAACAAGGGTGTAGACTAATACTTTTTTAATATGCCTTACGACGTTTTCAGGACATCTACCACGTGACTGGGCCGCTGACGGAGCTCCAGATAGCGTACATGTGTCGGGAGACCCTCACAGGACTCTCGTACTTGCACAGTATGGGCAAGATGCATCGGTGAGTCCAGTTTCCGATACTGTTGGATGCTTTAAATTTTATCTGTGTATAAATTCATATATTGTTTTTGCGATCGTTGGTGGAAATTCCTTTCGTATTATTTAGTTATAATTTGATAGTACTTTTTTAAAGTTTCTTTAAGAGGGCTTTTGCATCTGCTCAAAAATCTAAATTGAAGTAAACGTATTTCCTGTAACGTTTTTTTTTGTTCCTAGATTGCTTCAGAAGGATACGATTTTTCATGGAAGGGATTTCAAACGATTAGGCGGTCTGTGACAACTTCTTAAAATGTCCCCTTCTGGATATGACTAATTCTGTATTTGACCACTTCTCGTTACGCCCAGTTCTAGTAAAATCAGCTTCTGTTTTTGACCATTTCGTGTTATGACTATCTCAAGTACAGTGAGAGCAATATTTCTATTAATATAAGAATGTACAACAAGATTATTATTAATCGGTCGTTAACGCACTCTATAATTTAAATTTGCTACTCAGCTTACCTTTAGACATCATCCTGAATTAAAATGTGACCGAAGTGCGTTTAAAGCGTTTAACAGAGAAAATATTTCTTGCTTGAGTCAGTGAATTTTAAAACCTTTGCTTAAATGCTTTTAAGGATTTTTAGAATTAAAAAATAAATGTAGACTACATTTAATGAGTATCTAACAGCGGTTACTTATCGTAATAAAAAAAATCGTTAAACAGGTGCATATTCCATTCTTGGTAGAAATATGTCAAAGTTATTTTGTTTACGACAGTCGCTAGTCGCTCCCATTACATTATAGTATTCATAAAATAAAGTAGAAATTTTGCACACTTTGTGCAGTTTGGTCCAACTCGAGAGATAGGATAATAATAATAATAAATTGTATTTATTTCTCTCATCACAAAGGTAGGTACAACTTAGGAAATACAAAAACAGAGCAGTCAAACTGTTATTCCTTTGTAAGAGACTGGTGTCTGTGTTAGGAAAAACCTGTGTTACAAATCACCAGGCTCTCATCTCCTTTTTTTTTTTTTTTTTTTTTTTTGTTTGGTTTCCACATGAAACCCCCTCGGGCCGTCACCCCACCGGGGTTTTCGGTGGGGCGGTGTGTCGGAATCGAACCGACTAAAACCACACGGTGTGCCGTACTGCGCCTTAAGTAGGAGGGATCCGGGAACAGCTTTTATTAAGACATCCGGCCTGGACGAACCATAGTTACATTAATTGTAGCATGTTACCAGTTTACGATAAATGTACATAGTTAATATAAAAGCAAACAAAATCTGTGTGAGTGTGGGTGTGTGTTTGTGGATAGTTTTTATCTTAATTTATAGTCACAATATGTTTTTATTGCAAACTAGTTTGCCAGTATTATTATAGACTAGCTGAGCCCCGCGGTTTCACCCGCGTAAGTCCCGATGTTCCCTTAGGAATATCGGCTTAAAAAGTAGCCTATGTGTTAATCCAAGTCTCCAGCTATGTACATACCAAGTTTCATCGCAATCGGTTTAGTAGTTTTTGCGTGAAAAACTAACAAACATCCATACATCCTCCCAAACTTTCACGTTTATAATATTAATAGGATTTTAGAAAGCCAATATTTACGGTTCACGTATATATATATACGCATATCTTTGAACTGTCTGACGTTTCAGTCAGGTTGCGACCAGGGTTTGTACTCACCTGGTCGAAATGTCAGGTAGTTAAAGTCAGCACCCATCGCAGTACCCGTTAATGTGCAACGCGGGAATTTAAACTTTACTATAGTAAGATTAAGTGTTGTTTCAAGGTGAATGATGCTATATATTATATAAGAGAAAAATGTTCTACATGCCATTGTGTTGTATATAGTCAAATAACCTTTTGGAAGAATACAGATTATTTATTACACATCCTAGTGTTAGCTACAATTTCACTACTATAGCTATAAACTATAAAAATCACTAAATAACAGTAAGTGCTATGTTATCCGTACCTTTTTCAACTTATAATACATGCCTAGCCTTTTATCACCCCACTATTTTCAACCTACCAATAGCGTTACGGGTGTTATACCCGCTATTGGTAGGTTGAAAATATAGTTATAATAATGTCTATTAACTGATTTTTATTAATTAGTGAACTGTTTGGGAATTTTTATTAAATAGTTTTTGAGGTGGCGACAACACTAGGATAATGTTCTCTCTTTCATATTTCAGGGATATAAAAGGTGCTAACATACTTCTGACTGAATGTGGAGATGTGAAGCTGGCGGACTTCGGTGTGTCGGCGCAGATCACTGCCACTATTAATAAACGGAAGTCTTTCATCGGCACTCCATATTGGATGGCTCCTGAGGTATGTAGAGAGTTAAGTTAATTTATTAGAATAGGGTAGAGTCAAGTCAAATCAGTTCGATAATTTTTGAAGTGAAAACTTCTTTAGCGGCGTTGTGCACTTTTTCGAATGGGTAAAAATGTAAAACTCGCGTCAGGACACGTGACCTGATTGAAAATTCGTAAGATGGAGCCGAGTTTCTTATATTTAAAACAAATATAACATTCGAAATTCAAACATTTATGAGCGGCCAGGAGCGCAGAACTTCCAGTGTACCCTATGTATACATTTAGATATGTTATTACCTACTTTTTATTTTTAACCCAAGTTTATATGTACAGATGTGTGTGTGTATGTTTATGCAACTACATTGTGAAGTTATGTTTTCACTTCTGACGTGCAGTCTTACGACTGACTGTTTTTTTTTCATGAAATATCAAGGCGTGACGTCACGCCTTACGGTTGCAAAACATTCATTTTTAATGTTAAGTCGCTTCCCGCCAGTGTCGTAACTACACCATTTGAGGCCCGTCGCTAATTCATCGGATGTGTGTGAGTCTGACTCGCACTTGGCCGTTATTTTTACTCGTTGTAGTTTATTAAATGAGATAAGTTATATTGATTAAATACAAAATTAATATTTTTATTTGGTGCCCCTCGAGCCTGGGGCCCGTGGCATTTTGCCCGCTCAGCTACCCTATTGTTACGCCACTGCTTCCCGCCGTCTGTAAGCGTAGATCTTTTAAACTACGCAACGGATTTTAATGCGGTTTTCAACAACTGATAGAGTGATTCAAAAGGAAGGTTTATACGTATAGTTTAATATTGTTTTGTGTTAATTTGTTGAAATATAACGGTAATTGTTTATCACATTAGTATCTCTATTGCATCCGTGCGAAGCCGGGGCGGGTAAAAAGAGTTAAAATAAATCTGGACGACCATTTTCAGTGTTTTAAGTTATTTTATTGCTCGACTTCGACTTATCATATAATTTTAGAAAGAAAGAAAGAAAGAGCAAATAAAATACAAACTAAGAATTCACAGCAGATGAGAAATAAAAAACATTAAGAAGAGATGTCTCGTGACGGCACCGAAATGGGATCAGTGCTGTGATCAATTATCCAGTTCAGCATGCCTGGTACGGTTAGGTACCAAAGTTAAAATACCAGAGTGCTGGTTTTCAACTGGGCCCCAGTGGCATGTAGGCGTGCATGCGCACGCATGACGTAACCCAGACCACTACATTTAATTTATAATAAATAGTAATGTGGAGTAATTTTTTTTTTTATAATTCTGTCAGATAGTGTCATGATATACATGATCATAATATACTTATAGGAAGGAATACATATATGTGTACATATACATTATAAACATAAACATTATTTTATAGTCATCATATTATATTGTATAGATAATATACATAGAACACAAATATCATTTATCCGGGTGATACCACGGCCTCACCGAAAGCCGGTAGTGAAGCAATGCTTGCATTGCTTTTCGCCGAGTGAGTGAGGTTACCAGAGGCCCTAACTCTTCCCTCTCCCTCTCCCCTCCTCACCCTCTATTCCCCCCTTCCCCTACTCCCACCTTAAAGGTCGGCAACGCACTGTGACTCTTGAGTTGCAGGTGCCCATGGGCGACGGTAGTCATTTACCATCAGGTGACCCGTCTGCTCGTTTGCCCCCTAAAACATAAAAAAAAATAATGTCAAAATTATAATTTCCAGGTGGCAGCTGTTGAGCGCAAGGGTGGTTACAACCAACTCTGTGACATCTGGGCATGTGGGATCACGGCTATTGGTAAGTCATTTGACATATCAAAAATGGTGTGTCACCAAAAGAAAATAAGACAATGAACCGATGTACATTGTAATCCGTCATGTTTACACAATGTAGTATTTGAATATTATTAAAGGTCGTCTCCCACGGTCCGTGAAATGACGGACGGACGCGGACCAGCCCGCACCGACGGACCGTGAGAATTGGTCCGTCTGTGAAATTGCAGAGGCGTTCGAACTACTGATCCGCCTTGTGGAACGAACGTACAGAAGAGCCTTGGTGCGGTACGTGGCCGTCCGTAATCGTCGGCCGTCCGCGTCCGTCCATAATAACACGGTCCGTGGGACGCGAACTTTACATTGCATATGTCTTTTATTTGGCCATTACTATTTTTATTATTGACTAAATACAATAATTTAATCATGCAAACAATAAATATGACCCCTCCAGCTTAGCTGAATTGCTTGTGTTCCTATATTGTTACCGTGTTTATGAGCAAACTAGCTGTGCCCGCGACTTCGTCCGCGTAGAATAGTGTATTTATATCGAATCAACAGCCTAAAAAATAAGTTTCAAACTTCTAGCTCTAAATATGACGATACTTCCATACGACTTTTCATCCCCACCTTTCAACCCCATACACCCATTTTTCGCAATAGAAAGTAGCCTATGTCCATTCTCAGGCTCTAGACTATCTGTGTACTAAATTTCATTTAAATCGGTTCTGTAGTTTCGGCGTAAAAGGGCGACATACAGACAGTTACTTTCGCATTTATAATATTAGTAACGATAAATAAATTTGAATTTAATAGTTAGGAGCGATTCATATCAGTAGTGAACTGGGTGGGGTTTGAACCCGGAAACACTTGATGATAATGAAATAAAAAATCAGAAATTTATTTAAAAAAAAAAAGAAAAAAGAAAAGTAAAGATTTATTTTGGCACACAGACTCAAATTTTCACACGTAAACAATAAAAAGAAAAATGGAGAAATAAAATTTACAAAATCAAACAAAAAAAAAATTAAAAAAAAAAAAATGGGAGTATATTACTTCTGCTCACTGGCAACACCACATCTTCCGCCTGACCGAGCAGAAACCGCCTCCATGAAGGCCAGCATAGCCAGTGAGCAGCGATACGACCTTACAACTATTAAATATCTTTAAAAATTAAATTTATAAAGTTATGTCAAAATGTGTGTCCCGTCAGTGGCAAAATTTGGACATCGCTCAGCATACGTTGCGGTTATTAAACCGCAACACTGGTATTCTGCGATGTTTGTGATACATAGGTTCAATTGATGTTCAAATAACATTACATTTGGTGATGGTTTCCACTACAATAATTTTTACTTATCCAGAGCTAGCAGAGCTCCAACCACCAATGTTCGAGCTGCATCCCATGAGGGTGCTGTTCCTCATGTCCAAGTCGGGATTCAAACCGCCGCAGCTGAAGGAGCGGGAGCGATGGTCCGCCGTCTTCCACTCCTTCTTGAAACTCTCGCTCACCAAGAATCCAAAGAAGCGGCCAACAGCTGATAAATTACTACAGGTAATATTTGGTGTATGATTTAATTCCGTGGTTAAAGGTCGTGTTTGGATCGATTCTTGGGTAGAGCATATTGCTATAACTTATATTCAGTATCACCTGGTAGTCCGTGCCCGGTAGACGACAAAATTAACGTGTGATTAAAAATATTAAAGGCGAAATAGGCTTAGGCAACAAAAATAAAGACGAATATCTGTTTTTGAACTTTAGGTACGCCGACAAAAATGCAATGCACCATAACACGATATAAATACCTACTTGGACATTACTTATTACTTTTGTAAAAAAATCGTATTTTTTTTGTCACATATATGTGACAATGGCGTCTAAAGACTATATTAATTGATATCCTAAGCATAAAGGGTAAAATAAAATTAACTCCCTTAATTTCTATAACTGGGTACAAATATTTTATGTATGGTACAATAATGGTCCGACACATTTAGCCATTATAAATAGCACACAAATTAACAATAAATAATATAAAATTAGTTTCAGAACAACAGCAAAAATAATTCCAGTTTGTCAAAAAAACAAAAAAAAAATTGCGCTCTGTCATCATCAGCACCTTATTAAACTTAAAACGAATAAATCTGTTTATTTAATCCAGCACGCGTTCTTCCAACAAGACATGAGCAAGAGACTGGCGATAGAACTACTCCACAAGTACTCCAACCCACCCACGCACTGTCTCAACCCTGAGGACGATGACGGGGTAAGTTCCAACACTCTTGGTTAGCAGCTAAGGAATGGAATGACTTGTTGAAATCTCTTTCATAATAAGTTAGGTTTTGTTGGTTGGTTGGTTAGGTAATTTTTTGTTGTTAATGGTAAATTAATTTATATTGCAAATACATATTTTCAAGCATTTTTTACACTTGCTGCACTAGCACAATGTCGTGGCACAGTCGTTATGATACGTTTAATGGCTCTTTAAAATTATTGCCATTTTTAATCCCGACGTAAAAACGAACGGTGAAAAACAAAATCATTGAAATTGACATGAAAATTCATAATGATATACAGGGTGTTTAATCATTGGAATTTTCTGCCGGAAAATTTACATTTTTTTTTCTTTTTTTTTTGCTTAAAAGTGACATCATAATGAGTAAACAGAACATTTTACCGAAAAAATGTAATTAATACCGCATACGGCCAAAAACTGCAATGTAATTAATCAAACAACATTTAAACAGTTTATGCAATTCGGCCTAGATGGCGCCGAACGTTTAAGGTCATTCACCATACCGCACCAAAAAGAATACCTACGTATGTTACACGTACATTGCGTAGCGCCAAATGAAACTAATGACCATAAATCTTTGCTCTCGCATTTTTATGATGGACTTTTGTATTGTGTTAAGTATAAACAGAAAGAGGAATTGTAAGTTTTTCGTGTAGCTCAAACTTACACATTGTATATATAAACACTAGCTATTACTCTCGCTCTTATATTCGCTCGCGTTAATCTTATCATAGTACTTGTCTTTTTCTTTCAGGATAAAAATACAAAATTTTATGACAATCAGTTGTGTAGTTCAATACTCCACATTCGCATTTATAACCCTGTAGTAATATCCCCAGGCTATAACAAACGTGCCTCATCGCATCGCGTCCAAGCACACGGGGCGTGGCGGCCGGCGCGTGCTGGCCGAGCAAGCGCAGCTGTCGCAGTCGCGCTCCACCAACCACGTGCGGCCCCGCAGCCTGCTGTCGGAGCTCAGCGCGCCCGTCGCGCCCCGGCCGCACTCGCTCCTACACGAGGACCCCGCTCAGGCCGCCAGCCGGCCGCGCGGCTTGACCGCGGAAGGTCGGGAGCCCTGCCGAAGGTCGGGGGTCTACGATGATTCGCCGATTGTGGACCTGGACGCTGACGACGATCTGAGCGTTCGGTCCATGCCGAAGGTTATCAATTTCAATGCGGAGGTCACCAGGAGTTGTGATGGGGATACTGTCAAGAGGAAAAGTAAGTATTTATTATTAATTATTTTTCTTTGTCATATTGAAAGAGAGAAACACACGAGCTATTCAATGGTGTGCGGTTTACAGAGCCTATAAACACTCGTTACATATACAGGGTATATTTGAGAACACTTACACACACTTGCGGTGCGAGAGAGATGCATGTAAATATTACGAGGGAGAGCCATGCTTCGGCACGTATGGGCCGGCTCGACTCTGCTCGATACCAAAGCCTCACAGAAAGCCGGCAGTGAAACAATGCTTGCATTGCTTTTCGCCGCGTGAGTGATGTGAGGCCCCTAACCCTTCCCTCTCCCCTATTCCCGTCCTTCCCCTCCTCCCCTCTAATCCCCCTCTCCCGTCTCTTCCCGCTCTTCCCCCCTCTTCCCTTACTCCCTTAAAATTGCTGTCTTATTTCTCTTTCTACCGACTTAGCCGGATAGTGGCTTGCTCCCCGCCTCAATCTGTAATATCTCTATGATTGTATTACGAAAGTTTATAGGCACAATAAGTACCTGATCACTTTTATAACCCACTAGCAGCGCCGGCAATCGGTCAATGGCTTTTGCGCGAAAGAGTAACAAACATCCATTCATCCATCCATCCATCCATCCATCCATCCATCCATCCATCCATCCATCCATCCATCCATCCATCCATCCATCCATCCATCCATCCATCCATCCATCCATCCATCCAACCAACCAAACTTTCACATTTATAATATTAGTGGGATGGTGGGATTGCATCTATTAATTATTTTATGTTTATTTATTTTGTACGTTAATTTTTCATTGTAAAATAAAGCATACTCTGCTGCAGTGCACCAAAATAAAAATCCAATAATGCTGAGAATAATAGAAGTGTAGGTAGATGTTTCTTTGTCTATGATATGCTTTGTCTATGATATGGAACGCATGACCGTTAAAATCAAGTCGCGATAAACGCTACTGGTGTTAGAGGTTAGGTTTAATCTTACTTATAAAACAATTTTGTACCTACATGTAATTTATCACTGTTTGTTTATCCAAATAAGGTAAAAAAAAATATGGTGCAACAAGAAATAATAACTATAATAATAATATCTTGACACATCTCACACACGTCTGATCCCAAACTAGGCAGAGCCTGTACTATGGTAACCAGACTGCTGATAAACATACTTATATATTTCTAAATACACACATATTATAGATAAATTACACCCAGACACAGAACAAATGATCGTTCTCATCACACAATTATTTGTCCTGGGTGGGAATCGAACCCACGACCTCTGCTTAGCAGTCAGGGTCACTAACCACTAGACCAACAGGCCAGTCCAGCAGAAAAAAGACATGTTCACTTTTTTTAAACCTTGCCACAAATATGAACCTAATGAATTTTGTTTTCTTGCAGTGTACCACAGACAAACTAGTGAGGATTGGAGCGTAGCTTCGTTGATGAGTTGTCCAAAACATAATCCCCTTACGCAAGATCTCTCCACCGACACGATACCTACAAGTGAAAAGTATGTAAAGTTATATTTCATATTTATTTTTAATTTTTTTTTTTTGCTTTTTTTTATTATACGTTTATATATTATGTTATAGCAAGTGGTGTCGGGTGATCACGGGTGATGATATATTGAAAATGAGTTTGAGGTATTTTGAAAATATCTTATTTTTCGGCCAAAAAATAATTTGAAAAACTTAAGTTTTGTTTTCTCTTCTGTTCTTTTTTCTACTAACAGATAGGTTTGTAAGTGTGCTGATTAATTATGATTAATTATGGTGCAGGTTTTTTTAATTAGTTATTTTTTCGATTTTTTTTTTTCTGATTGTTGTGTGAATGCACAATATGATAGTATAGATTCACTTTTGATTATGCGCATGAGTTTGAGCGATTGGATTTGTAAAGCTTTTAAGTTTTTTTATTCTATGGGGTTCTCCCATATGTAAAGGTAATGTATTGGCGTTCAAAATCTATGTGTTTGACGCTGTGTTGCCTTTTGTGTGATGTATTAAATATTTGTGGTATTTAGGTCTAAATTTGACTATGATTAAGATTTTTCACTATATATTTATATGTATTAAGTATTTTATAGCAAATTTAGACCTAAGAATGTTAGTAATAAGGTCTTAAATCGAAATTGCAATGAAATTATTACCCAGTTTTACCCTTTGGAATGTTTAGGGGCTCTCCACATTTAAAGACTCGGAATCGGCTTGAATTAGTTAAAAACAGCTTTATTTCTATAACATAAGGATGTCAATCATATCGTTCTTATCGGCTCGGCCCGGACGATGCGGCCGGTTACCGACCGATGGCGAATAATTAGCTGAACGCAGACGTCGATATGCTCACATCTCCATCTATTGCTGAATATTGCCGGCGATAGCTGAACATTCCCGTCGTGACTATTAAATCCAGTGCGAAATCAATATCGATACGACTACCGAAAGTATGTTACCGGCCGGTTGTAAGAGTCGACTGCCGAAAGTATGTTACCGGCCGTTTGCAAGACTCGTCTGCCGAAAGTATGTTAACGGCCGTTTGCAAGACTCGACTGCCGAAAGTATGTTACCGGCCGTTTGCAAGACTTGACTGCCAAAAGTATGTTAACGGCCGTATGCAAGACTCGACTGTCGAAAGTGCGTTAACGGCCGTTTGCAAGACTCGACTGCAGAAAGTATGATAACGGCCGTTTGCAAAACTCGACTGCCAAATGTATGATAACGGCCGTTTGCAAGACTCGACTGCCGAACATGTTTTAACGGAGGTCGCGACTGCCGTTCAGAGGATTCGACTACCGAAAACATGTCAGCAGCCGTCTTAACGGCCCACGAGTAGTGTGGTACTCGGCTTAAGTCGATTCTGCGTCGATAAATGTGGGGAGACCCTTATTCTAAGAAAACAAGTGTCTATGTATGACCGTAAATGCTTAAATGCATTACAAGAGGCAATAAAAAAATATATTGGAACTTTTAAATTAGAAAAAAACTAGAAAGCCATTATAAAATTATGTTTGTAGTAAGAATCTATTGTCAAAACTAACTATGAACGGGTTCGATCCCCAATAAAATTGTATTTGACAAGACACATTATCACTCACCTGTTTGACTGTTGCTTCGAAACTTAAGAACCTGTATTTTCTCTTGGTTAAATTATTTGGACCGTGGGGCCCCTGAAATAGCGAACTTAAAAAGGAGCTAAAATCACATAGTTTGAAGGATCTTCGCGAATATAAATAATAAGCAATAAATTGAGTAATTAAAAACTCACCTTAAATTTAATTGATTTGATATGAGATTAATTAAATGATTGCTTGGGTCGACTGTAATACAAATTCCAGTTACCCTGCTGGGTAAGACAGCGTTGAGTGTGAGTTAGATGTTGATATACATTAAATAATAACTAAAAATAGGACACACGAGAGACAGAGTTGATATTTCTTCTTTATCTCATTCTATCAGACCCGTTCAGTTTTCAAGAAGACGGTTGATTTTATATGCTATCTGGCTACGCGTTGCTGTGGCTAAGTAATTTGCAAAAAAAAATATTGTGATCGACTATAAATTGAGATAAAAACTATCCTATCTCTCAAGTTAGACCAAACTGCGCAGTGTGCAAAATTAACGATTTTTTTTATAAATAAAGATTTCTTAGAAAAAATACAAAAAGTTATACCTGACCTTGGAAATACAGAAGAATTCACAACCGGGGAGGGTTGTGAATGAATGAATGAACGAATTGGCAACGAAAATAAAAGAAATTAATAAAAAAACAATTTTGAATATGCCTTTAACTATTAAAATGATGATGTTATATTACATCGTTTAAAAAATGAATTTTATTAGAGAAAGAGAATAATAGGAGATTTCTTTTTTGACGTAACTAATCACATCTCTAAAAAAGAAAAAAGAGAAAACCAAACAAAGAAAAAGAGAGAATGAGAAAAAGAGAGACTTAACTGGATAGACTATTATTAATAAAGTACCTTATTGACTCTGCTCCCAAATCTGTCTTTTTCTCTCTTCTCTCTTCTGATCTAGTTCAAACAAATCTATGGGCAACGGTCCCATAAGAGAAGAGTAAGTATTGCCAGGCTATTATTTGTTGTCTTTCTTGTTTTAGGAGCCTCTTGCAATATATTGACGAAGAATTAATGCTCAGGTAACAGCTGAGGTTTACGAATGCATGATATATATCATATTATGTGTTTTTTTGTATTGTACTTTACATAGCTTTGGTGGTTGTTCGGAATAATACGTAAAAAAATCGCACTATTTATCACGCATTGAAAGTTCAGTCAAATAAACTACTTTTTACGTGGGAGAGCCATGCTTCGGCACGTATGGGCCGGCTCGACCGGCTCGATACCGCTCGATACCACGGCCTCACAGAAAACCAGCAGTGAATGCTTGCATTGCATTTCGCCGCGTGAGTGAGGTTACCGGAGGCCCTAATCCTTCCCTCTCCCCTATTCCCGTCCTTCCCCTTTCCTCCTCTCCCCTTTTCCCACTCTTCCCCCTCCCCTACACCCCTCCTCTTCTCCTACTCCCACCTTAAAGGGCGGCAACGCACTTGTGGCTCTCGAGTTACAGGTGCCCATGGGCGGCAGTAGTCATTTATCATCAGGTGACCCATCTGCTCGTTGGCCCCCTGTACCATAAAAAAAAAACTACAACTCGAGTGGTTTGAGACTTGCATTATCCGAAGTGAATAATGTAAGTCTCAAACCACTCGAGTTCATCATGCTCTATATATCTAGCTCAGGACTCATCATGGCGGACCGCGGTGATTGAGGTTCTATTACAAACTAGCGTTACTCGCGACTTCGTTTGCGTGGAAATTTAAGTGAAATCTATCCAAATTATTTTTTTTTTCTTTCCGTAAGAACGTCCTACAAAGTATTAGAAAACATAAAAAAGTGTGTGTGCACTTATGTACGCACGTAAGAAGTTATACTTCTTCGGCGCTAGTTAAATAAAGTTTATTTAAATATCATAATAAATAATACATACCCGTCAACTAACCTCAAATTCTACAAACGTACTCAAAGTAATATGTAAAAACCATTTTTATCTGACTGTTGACTAGCTAACTTCAGGGTGTCGGTTTTTCGTGACGTTGTGCGCGCGCATAGTAAAAATTTACTCTCATCATCTTTAAACTTAAAAAGATTGTATTTTTTTTAAGTTATTAGTAACGTAATATATGGCTACGCTACTCCAAACAGTAAACCCTATAAAAAATACTCACCAGATGCTATATAATGTCAGAAAGGCATTGTAAAAAGTGTGAGAAAAACCTTATATTCCGAACAACTACTTATAGTGTAGTTGTTGAAATAATTACCTATGTGTGTACCTAGATAATATGTATTAATAGGCTGGGGTAGTAAATATGAGCAAAAATTTAAAACTCGCATCTTACAGACTTTATAGTAACATATACACAAATTTATAGGATTGGTTATATCTGAAACAGGATTTTTTAAAGATATAAACAACTAATAGTTTCATTTTGAGGCCACACGGCACTAATTGATTAAAAAAATCACACTATACTAATGTTCGTGTTAATATTCAAATTCATTAAGGACACATCACTAGTCTTGATAAATAAATTCAAATAAAAAAATGCATCAGCCCTTTCTCTCTTGCACTCTTCACATAAACAACGTTTCGTACATTGCATTGATACTATGTTCACCTTCTAAAAGCGACTTACTATTACAAAATCTAATTTTAAATAAATTAAAGTCAAACACTCACAATTATCGATATCACCAAAACTAAGAATAACATTTCTTCAGTTACTTCAAAGTCTGTAAAGACCAGATAATTCGATATGATTAAATATATATCAGCAAGCAATGGGCAGTTGTATTTGCTTTTAGAGCGTAGTCCTAGCATGAAGCATGTGTTGAAATTAAAAATAAATTGCAGCTTTGCAGCTTAAAATAAAAATAAATAAAGTAGAAATCAAATCCATGTCCTATTAAACGATGGTTTAAATGATTGAAATTCTCAATATAAGAATAAATCCCACCAGCACCACTTGTTATTTAACACCATAAAATATAAGTTAAAATGCTTGTCTAAATACCTTAATATTATTACCCACATTTGTGTCTAACCGCACTCGAAAAGCTTCGGAAATCCTAACAGCACTGCGATTCCAGAAAATACTAAACTGTCAACAAATATCTACCAAAATCTACCAATATAACATTTTTTACAGGGCAACTCTACCTCTAACCGCCGACACTGCATCGATGCGCAAGCTAGCAATTCAGCGCTATCCATCCACGACCAACACCTTTCGCAATGCATACAACTGAAACAAAATTTCCTCAACAATTCTACTACAAATATCTACCAAAATCTTGCTTCGAGCTTAAATCCTCTCGGTGCTTCTAGGGTATCTATTGATGATCCTCTATGTCGGAAGATAGGTGACGATATACTTTATGTAGATCAACTTGAAAGCGAACATATAGATACACCTCTAAGAAATGCCACCTGCGAATGTGGACTATGCCCTAAACCGGAACCCAGAGACAATAACACTTTAAGCGATCTACAAAGATCTGTGGCCCAGTGTTCTTGTGATGTATGCAATTCTAATGGAGACATACTTAGCTATTACAGAAACTGTTCAAACCAAAACACCGATTCAGGCATAGTATATTGTGAGCATTGTAAAAAGCAAAAGATATCTGTGTCCAACTTTAGGGCGTTACAAATCGCGAATAGATTACGAATATCCGAAGACGATAAACTACATAATGGCGGCTCGTCAGACGATGATCTCTGTAGGAAAATCGATATAAGTATGAATATGGAAGACAAATTTGAACATAGGAAGAAACATAATAGGCATAACTCGGATTCTGTCACTGCTGGCATCGATCTTAATCAGTTTTGTCAATGTGAGTTAGAAGTGAAGAGGAAAACTTCGTCCGTCGATGAGATATTTAAGATGGTCGATGAGAATGGGCGGGATGTTAAAGCGGAAGCCATAGACGAGGAGGGTAAGACTAGTCAGAGACAAAGGAGTTTGTCTGATAGTCAGAGAGATAAAGCCAAAGTTGAAAATAAAGGTATGTACTGAAACGCAGATGCTTATGTATTGTTCGTCCCAGGTAAACGAAAGTCATTAATTTTATAACGGTTATCATTTTTCGATGTTCTAGTGCCGGTGGAGGCAGGCACTCCGCCTGTGCCCCCACGGCGGTCGCGGTCCCGTCGGGCCCACAGCCCGGCGCGCGCGGCGCCCAATGGCCTGCCGCCCACGCCCAAGGTGCACATGGGAGCGTGCTTCTCTAAGGTAAGGTACTTTGGGAGTCAGAGACCCACCAATCTTGAGCATCGATTGATGATATGATTGTTTTAGTTGAAGGTTTTTTAGACAGTACAAATGTAATATTATTTTTAATAATATTTGAGTAACCGGAATCTACTAGCAATAATCATAGGATAATATTAATGTTAGTACCAACTATTCTGGCTAACCCACCCAATCCATCCATAATAAAAGAGATCTGGAAACTGTTTTTACAATAGCAGAAGTAAATTATTCTAAACAATCTCTTTGCAGGTATTCAATGGATGTCCTTTGAGGATCAATTGTACAGCCTCATGGATACATCCAGATACGAGAGATCAACATCTACTGATTGGTAAGTAATATATCCAGCTTTGATTTTGATTCTATAACAATTTAAAAAAATTGCTAAATGACCCGGTAATATTGCAGGCGCAGAGGAAGGCATCTACACACTAAACCTGAACGAATTACATGAAACGGCAATGGATCAATTATGTCCACGACGAACTATATGGTTGCATGTTATCAAAGATGTGCTCATGTCCCTCTCTGGTAAGTAACTAAAAAAATAGTAGTAATCAAGAATAAAAATTGAATTACTCGCAATTTAGTTCTACATTAAGGTCAAAATTTTACAAATTAAAATATATATTTATAGTTGTAGAATAGGATCTTAGTATAAAATGTACTAACAAAGGCATTTGATTGTGTTAACCGTCAGTGAATGCCACTACTTTATGAATTGTCACGGCATTGTTGTTTATCACTTAAGACATACCGAACTAAATAAACGTTTACTAATCCTAATTACAAAAAGATTTGCACAAAAGTAAAGAACACATCATTTTTAATGAGGTATACCCCTAGGCTTGTCTTTAGGTCCATTATATTTATTTAAAAGAAATAATTAAAGTTATGCAAACTATTGTTCGCAGGCAAGACCCCTTCATTATACAGGCACGAATTATTAGCACTTATTGGCAGCACTCGTGGTGGACGATCTCTTCGGGTATTACCACCTCGGTTATTACCTAGAAGATTTGCACTTACGACTAGAGTGCCAGATACAAGAGGTAAGTGATAAAGCGACTGCCATCAGACCTCCACAACCCAAATACTAGGCAATACCGAAGTTCTGTAGTTAGACCAGGTTGTTGGACCTTTTAGGGCTCCAACCGGGACCGACGGCTTAATGTGCTCTCCGAAGAGTTTTTGGAGGTGTTTTTGAATAACGATATACCCTCTTAGAGAGAATGTTGCCATACTAAAATAATCTTTATGTGGTGTGGGCAGGTTGCATGCGTTGCGCGGTGGCTCGCAACCCGTACAACGGCTACAAGTACCTGTGTGGGGCTACGCCCGCGGGGCTGTTCCTCATGCAGTGGTATGACCCGCTCAGGAAGTTCATGCTGCTGAAGGTATGTCAAAAAATAAATTCAGGAAAATTAAGTGTGAAATGAGACATTGAAAAATTTTATTCGTCATTTTTTCAAGTTTTTATTACTCTTTAATTTTTATAAAACCAAATATTAAAAGTAAATGATTGGGCAATAGCGGCATATGACGTCACAACCCCTTTTTTATACAAGTTTACTTCATAACGTATAGTTTTGAACATATTCTCTTAAATAAAACTGGAATATAAAAAACTTAATTCTATGCTGTTACTTTTTGGGTGATTTTTTCTCAGTATTTTGACTTTTATAATAATAACTTCACACATCTGACACACGGCCGACTGATCCCAAGCTAGGCAGAGCCTATACTATGTTAACCAGACTACTGATAAACATACTTAAACATTTCTAAATACATACATATTATAGATAAATTACACCCACAGGCACCAGGCACAGACCAAATGATCATGCTCATCACACAACTATTTGTCCTGGGTAAATTTGAGGTCACCTGGGTGTTCTACTCGTACATTTGTAATTAACTATTTAATAGAAATTTTCAATAAAATGCGGATTTCACTATTTTGGTTGTCACCCAACGGTTGATACTGGGAAATTATATATATCGCCTCCCGGCAAAAAAGTGTCATAATACAAAAAAAGCTATTTCGAGAAGACACGACTTTTATGCCTGTGAATTGAACAAAACAGCTCTAGAGCTAATAACGATGTTTTTACAGCTGACCAATTGCAACATTTGCTATTCAATGCTATAAAAATGTTAAACGTACCTAACATGTGATAAGACACTTTTTTGTGATATGACACTTTTTTTGTGATATGACACTTTTTTTGCCGGGAGGCGATATATTATAATAATCGGTGCGAGAGCTTTTATTGCGCGATGCAGGATCAGTAGTTACTACGTATTTCAGGTCGTCCTCCTCGTTCATGTGGAAGTCGCTACAATCTGATAAATATTTAATGTATACGAGATGTTAGATTAATTTGTAGTCATGTCTTAAGGTGGTTTAGTAGATCCCGTAAATTATATTGACAGAACATAGAATGCCTGCTTCCCTCTCCGCTGTTGGTGTTCGAGCTGATCATCACTCCTGAGCTGGAGTACCCCCTGCTCTGCGTAGGCGCCACCAGGAAACCCATGAGGCTCAACTTGCTCAATATTAACTCTGGTAAGCTCTTGATTATAAGACTTTAAAGCAAGATTTCTCACATAATCATAGTCAAATATTATAGATAGATCGATAGAGTTATTGTACACAACTAATAAGATATAGTTTAAATTAATATAATCTTAGAAATTGAGTATAATTGGCGATCTTATCACTAATATATCTGTATCTCTGCCAGATAACCTTCGGATGGAAATAATCCTTACTTTCTTGTAACTCTGTCTGTCACGTCTGTCTGTCGCCCTTTCACGCCAAAACTACTAAACCAATTTAAATGAAATTTGGTACACAGATAGTCTAGAGCCTGAGAAAGTACATAGGCTACTTTTTAATGCGATAAAAGGGGTGTAAGGGGTTGAAAGGTGGGGATGAAAAGTTGTTAAAACTAATTTTTTAGGCTGTTGATTCGACATAAATACACTATTCCACGCGGACGAAGTCGCGGGCACAGCTAGTAATAGATAAATACCAGTATTTAATGAAAACATAGTAGTTGATCGCGTACGATTGAAAGTGCAGACAAATACTTATACATAATAATATATGTGTATAGTAGAGCATATACCATAGTAATTTAGATCTTAGTTAAGGAGTAGAATAAACAGTTTTACAGTGATAGAAAATGTTGCTTGAATATATTTTTAAAGCAGTAAGCTTGCCATGTTTCTACCGTTAATGCATTCCACAAACGAACAGACAGAACTATAAATGATTTGTGAAAGAATGTTCGTGGAGTTTCTTGCTTGTCTCAGTGTATTGGAACAGGTTACTAGATTCACGACTGACTGATACTGACTGACAATTAGTTATAATTAGTATAATTTTCTGATAATCGAAAGTTATAATTACCCGACAAGTGTTCATACCAACTGTAGGTGCCAGCTGGTTCCACTCTGACGAGCTGGAGGCGTGCGTGGGAGGGTCCAACACGGTCATACCGCGGCCTGAGCGGCTGCACACGCTGCGGGCCGTGCATCAACTCAACAAGGACTCGGTCAGTATTACTTGCAGGTGTAGACGAACGGGTGTTATGTTCCTTTAACACCGTACTATGAAATATATTACAGTACTAGAAGAGAAGTCCCACTGAGTAATATCATTTAAATGAATAGCGACTCTGGCTCGGTCACAATAAGGTGTAATTCAGTTCGCACAGTGCTAATCCGTGCAGTTATTCACCTAGAAGTCGTCTCTCTTTTTATCGCGTAACTCTTATCTCTTCTGATGACGTTAGGCTTGCATTTCTTTACCTTTCGAGTTTCGGACCCTTGTTATTTGCCTGCCAGATGCCATATGCTTTTACCATCATTATAGTTAAGCATATCTACTGCGGCTCGTACGTCGCCGCGCCCACTGAGTATGTCCGACCCGTCGAAGGAGCCACGTACTTGTAGCTTCAAAATTGAAATGCGGAGGCCTGGCCTGGTCGTTGAAGGATCGTCCGACCAGGCCAGGCTGCCTGGCGGACCGCGGTTAAAGTTGGGATGCAGTTTTAGTAATTAAGTAGTTCCGATTATCTTAGCTGAAGTATGTCATGTTGTATGGTGATATTATTACAATTCCTCCTTTAATTTCTGATGGTGTTAACGAATGGTGTTCCATCTCAGGTTTTGGTGTCCCACGAGAACGTGGTGGACATAATCCCGGTGTTGCCAGCCTCAGTTGACTCTCGCTGGAGACAGGAGCCCGACAAGCGGAGGGGGAAACTGCTCAACAGGATACAGTTTGACTTCAACATCGACAGCATATGTGAGTATCTCGGTTGTATTTATTTATTTGGCGACCTATATGGTGCAAGGGTAGAGCGTTTGATTGCAACTTCAAGTGTCCCAAGGGGAGCCCTGCTTTAATTTTTAATTTATTTTTATTATTTGTCGTTATAGCTGCAACAGAAATACACATTCTATTTAAATTCCAACTGTCTATTACGGATCATGAGATACAGCCCGCTGCTAGACAGACGGACGGACAGCGGAGGCTTAGTAATAGGGTCCCGTTGCTTACGGAACCCTAAAAACATTAAAAAGAGTGTCCTTGGAGTTTCTAGCTTGTTCTTCTTCAGAGGTTCTAGGTATTGGACTTGGAGCTTAACGACTGATTCTGACTTCTACTCCATACAATTCAAAAGTGTCCAATTAATTGGTTTAATCGAAATAAATGATTTTGGTTGTGTTCAGTGTGTCTGGCGGACTCGGTGCTGGCCTTCCACCGACACGGGGTGCAGGGCCGCTCGCTGCGGAACGCGGAGATCACGCAGGAGATCACGGACCAGTCGCGATCCTACAGGCTCCTGCCGCATGACAAGTGAGAACCTTCATATACTTTTTTAATTGTAATTATATCTTTAAATTACAGTTTTAAATACATTAAAAAAAAATAGTATACCACCGGCATCAGGTATAGGAAGGTTAGGGCTCCAAAGACAGGAACCTGCCTTCTGCATCAATCCCTAGATCCAGCCGTCTAACGCGAGCCTCTTAAGGTGTTGATCGAGGCTCTTGGCTATCAATCCATGAGCAGGTATGCCAATCGGCACAATGATCACCGAATTCATATTCAACATATCGACAATATCTTTATGACAATTTTATTTATCCTTTTCAACTATCACGATGTTCTCATCGCAAATGAGGTAGGTACAACACAGCAACATAAAAAAAAAAATGGCATAAAATGTGGTGGGTACATAAGTTGATAGAAAAGCAATGAGCACAAGACTTGCCATGGTACAGTTGAATGGAAACATAAACAAAGTCAATTGTGTAATTTGACTATAAAGTTATTAACACAATGCATTTCTTATACGAAAAGAGCCTGAAGCTATTTATAGTTCGGTTGGGCCGAGCCGGGATTCAGGATTAGATAGGTACACGAATTTATGACGAAATAAACAACTTAAATAAATTAAGCAAATAACACAATTACAATTAATACTCACTGTTTCCACTTCTATTCACTTGTAATATTCACTATACTTCACACTTTTTAATCAGAGTATCGCTCAACTAGAACTGAATGTACATCTCGCATTGCAATGTCGACATCTTCTAGTTATCAATAGATGGCGCCCGCGGGTCAATTTAGGTTTCCGTAACAATATTAACAGTTGCCATTCTAAATTTAATATATTATTTTTTTAAACTTGCAAAAAATATAGTACTTTTAGAAAACTCAGAAAAAAAAATAGTACTTAGACATTTATCGTTCTTATCTTTTACTCGAGCCTTCTCCCGCGTTATTGTAGATATTGTCAAACCGGATGGTTGTCTAAAAGTTATTTTTCCATTCCTCGGGAACATTTTTTCTCTGAATGGTAGGTACCTTATGTCCTTTTCTGTACCATTGACAACGTGTAACCAAAACTTACCAAAGCGTTGAAAGATGGCGCCGTACGTCTCAATTGAGGTAATGTAAGACTTCCTCTACTCGTCAATAGATGGCGCCCGCGGGTCAATTTAGGCTTCCGTAACAATATTAAACTTTGCTATTCCAGACTGTCAACATTATCTTCTTTTCCTCTGTGAAGCCTATAAGTTACTAGAAATGATTATTACAATGTTAGAAGGCTCGCACTTCCTGGATGTTGCCATTTCGAATTTCAGGCATAAGACCCTGACCCGTTCAAGCTATTATTTACACCCCCCAACCCATACGTATATGCAACATCCCTTACCTTCCTTTTCTCTTTCAATATAGGCGCAATTTTCCCATCTATAGACTAATTAGTAGTTAATAGGCTTTTTTTAGAGTGGGACTAAATTATAGTCGGCAATGTGTGGGCGTTTAATACACCTGTACCTACCTCTTCGGTGCGTGTATGTTTGTAATTAGGGGCCATCCATAAATTACGTCACACGAATTTCATGATTTTTTAACCCCACTCCTTGTCACATTTTTGGGACCCCCTCGCCGGTTGTGACGTCACATATTTTTCAATGTTACACCTAGAACTGCGCGTGTCTAGTCTTTAATTTACAGGTAATGTTTTGTGGTTAACACTTTATATTTTGACATGTGACGTCACGAACCTTCCCCCCCCCCCTCCTTAACGTGTGACGTAATTTATGGCCTCTTAGTACATAACCTTTTTTCCTAGTACTTTTTTGCTTCGGGACGTTTTGTAGTGGTATTTTATGTTTGAATAATCTCACCCACATACTTGTAGCTGTAAGTCCTGGGCAGCAGGTTTACACACTCACAGCTATATGTAATATGTACGTATAGTGTAAAAGTCTAAATGACCACATCACAACAAGACAACATCCTTGTTGTATCGTTATCAAATATTTTCTTTCTTTTATTTACTAACAGAGGCTCGAGTAGAGACAAAACACATGCCGAAGTTTCACTTGGTGCCAATGGAAAATTGCGTATTACTCGTTGGGATCGATTCGCATCCCTTTTCATCTATAGATGTTACTATCTTAGGGATTAACAAATCAAGGTAGAATTGTGGGGCTATCCCTCTATTTCTTCTTTTTATTATGGCATAAGCGGCAAACGAGCAGACGAGTTACCTGAAAGTAAGTGACTACCGCTGCCCATGTTCACTTGCAACTCAAGAGTCACAAACGCAACTATTTCTGTGAGGACGTGGTATTACTCCCACGGCTATTCGGATTTCTATTTCATCAGTGTAATAAAAAAAAACTATTTTTCAGGGTGGTCGTTCTAGAATCGCACACACTTCAAAGCAACACTCTAACAAGCGAAGATGGGAATGATCTCTACATATTGGCCGGTCACGAAGCCTCATACTGAACACAACACGACCGGGAACCAAACCCAGCACTCCGCAGTCCAAGTACGGTGTAGAGACAAGTACTTGTCGTCTTTGAGGAACTTAAGAGATTTTTAACTTGATAAAAATATGGTATTATTAAAATGATGTCATAATTGTTTTCTGAGGTTTTTGCTGCGCATTAAAATACACTAAACGTTGATTTAATGGAACATAATTTGTGCGCAATTTAAAAACAAACACGCCCAATGAAGTCCTTAGCCTTATTAAGAAAAGGGGGAAATACTTGAATAGATCTTCATCTTTATGACCTCAGGTCAAAACTTATCTGCCAATAATATGACGAAGGGTCAGTGGCGTAACTATAGGGTGGCAGAGCGGGCAAAATGCCACGGGCCCGAGGCTCTAGGGGGACCCCGGCCTCGACCCCAAGGCCCTAAGCACACGAGGCACCAAGAGTGAACTTGTGCCCCTCAAATGGTATAGTTACGCCACTGCGAAGGGTTTTGTAACAATTTAAAAAAAGGCGCTAACTCCACACATTCATAAGTACTACCTGTTTGTAGTCACTGCTCTGCTCCGAAGAGTCGTAGTCGTGATGTTAAATAGTCTATATATTTAATACGTCTATTAAATGCTTGAAATACTTGAAACCCAACTGGTACTTCCAGGGATAAACGCGCACAAACGTTATGAGTCTTAGAACATTGGAGCACGATTCGATTTTTACCCCCGACGCAAGAGGGGTGTTATAAGTTTGACGTGTCTGTGTGTCTGTTTGTGGTATCGCAGCTCCCGAACGAAAAGACCGATTTAGGTGCGATTTTTTTTTGTTTGAAAGGTGACTTGATCGAGTATTCTTAGATATAATTCAAGAAAATCTGTTCAACCGTTCGAAGATCATCAGCTCTTTTCTAATCGTTTAAGGGATTTTCGAGTACGGGGTGTTTTAAATTTATGATTATGCTTGCAATAATTAATCAATGAGTTGTGATCTGAGAACCTATGAGACACGCTTGATTGGTCTCTTTCTATTCTATTGCACGTAATGTGTAAGAAAGAAACAGATGATCATTTAATAAACCATATAAATGTTATAAATGCAAGTGTCTCAGCAAAACAATACTTCATAAAGTTTTAGTCATCTTATTTTTAACCAGCTGCGCCCCGCGGTTACACTCACGTACGTCCCAGTGCCGTCGGAATATCGGGATAAAAAGTAGCCTATGTGTTAATCCAGGTCTCCAGCTATCTACATACCAAGTTTCATCGCAATCGGTTCATTAGTTTTTACATGAAAGAGCTTGTATTAAACAAAACCTATCGTAATTAAACAAGATTTATAATTACAAAATCACATCGATATTGGTCCATCTATTAGGGATCTAACATCCCACAGAGACACGAAAGCTTCAGAGTTATACAACACCTTTTTTTTGTTAATTTTAATGATGGGCTCAGTGTTGACATAAAAAATTCAGTGTTGTCAATGAATACCGTTAAAGGCTGATAAACTCATCCATAAATGATAGGTAACCATATAGTAGGACACACGACCTTCCATTCCTCCGTGTACAACTAAAATCATCAGCCCTGGATAATACCAAAGCTGGTCTTATTTGAGGACAGCACAACTAATTAGATGACCTGACTCGACTCTTTTCCTCAGCATTTTCGAGGACCTCAACAATGAACAACTGTTGAAAAAATTGTGGTCCTGGTCGGTAGTTCTTTATTACAGCAGTAATAAGCTGGAACTCGATTCTCTTATCGTCACTTGAAGTGTTAAATCTATATTTTAACACGTAAAGAGAATTCCTTGTACCACTTTAGAAGCTAATTTTGCGCACACAGGAATGTGACATTTGGAATTCTTAGTTTATATGTAGAAGAGCAGACAGTTAACATTTTTAATCAATATGTGTTATAAATTTAAAAAAATATGCGATAACGGCTTCAAAAACTATAGGTGTCCAGTATATATATTGACCTACCATGGTACGGGAAACCTCTACAATTACAGCTCTAGTTATACTTGTCAAGATATAAAACAAAACAAAAATAAAAGATACGGCAACAAGGCAATCTCTAGTTCGATTAGAACTATGTACAATAACGCACAAAAGATCACCTTTACATTGCGCGCGCATTGAGCGCATTACAGTATTACAAAAGACAGCAAAAATCTGTATTCAACATCTATTATCAGCTTCTGTTTTAATAATTCGTCCTAGTTTCGACTGCTTACAAACAAACTTTTGAAAAAGATCTTTTAATTAAATATTATAAAATAGAGTGTATGAATATTTAATAAAAAAAATTACGTTGGCAACCCTATAACTTCCCGCCTTTTCGTCTGTCAAAACCGCATGAACAAAGTACCTGGTACAATACCAAATAGTCGAACATTTTGCGTGTACGTTCTCGTGCATCCAATAAAACGATCTTACTACATATTAGTCGATTACTTAATTAAATCCCAAAATCACTGCCATTTTAGTATATCATTCCGAAAAGCAATAAGTTTGATTAGCAAACGTTAATATAAATTAATGTGTAAACAACCTAATGTTAGTTATCAACGAAATTATGAAAAAAAAATGTTATTTTGTACGATTAGGTTCTTAAAATGTCATCTCGGTTATTTAAATTTAAAAGAAAAATTAGCCTACGCAAAAAATCATTAGTATTTTTTTTTAATACTGCGTTTGCTGCCTTATAATTCGGACGATTATGACAGCTGGCTTTATCTGCCATGTGTCAATTATATTAATTAAAGGTATTCGGTTTTACTAGTGTGTATTTTGGGGATGCCCAACTAGTTTAGGATAAAGTGACTTGTGGCGCCACAGAGATTACTGGCCGTCTCTGTGGCGCCAGACACCGACGCGGCACGTCACTTTACCCCTTGATAAAGTGGTTGAAAAAAATCGTAATCTCCCTAATTAATATGAATATCATTCACGGCAATTTTAATTCCAACGTGTCAATTAGACGGCACACATTTGTTTTTATAGAGAGTGGTGTTATCGCTGTCGACATAGTTGGGATTACAAATTGTGCGAGGGATAACAAAGCACGATCCAATTGTATTTCATCATCTGTATTGCTTGCGGCTTTCCCACTACCGCAGTCACTACCTCTAAAACACGCTACGTCGTACGCTGCACACGTCTTGAATATTTCTGGGTCTTGTTGGACATCTTAAGAAAATAAAATCTAAAATTTGCCAATAATATAATACGGATTTTATTCTGGAGATTTTGACAATTCTTTTACTTTATTCGAATTAATTGTTGCTAGATGTGCTTCGTGTAGATTGTTATTGAGTCCGGCTCCTGCAATTTAAAAAAGTAGCGCTTTTAAAAACAGTTTACAGTTCATCACACTTGACAGCTGTCAAAACTGTCAAAATGTACTGATTAAGTGTGCTGTTTTGTATTAACGAAAACAGAAATATCGATAATAAGTTGTTTTAATATCTAACAGCTATTAAAATTAAAATATAACTTAAAAACGAGGTGTCATGTGTACTAAATAAATCTTGAAATCTTAAATAATCTGTGGCATGCAGACACGTTGATTTATTCCATAATAAAATACTATGGAAATGTTACGTTAAAACTGCTATATAAGATTATTTAAGATCATATTTAGTACTTTTAAAAATGAACTGTTAACAGACCCTTTGCTCGCTATATTTTAAATATAAATAGGAAACTTTATTTATTCATTGTTTAATATTTATATCGCAGTATGTGATTTAACGTGTAACGAAAAAAAATATTAAAAGACATTTTTTTACAAAATAATTTTAACATAGAATTTTTGTGAACGAAACTTGTGTATTTTTTTTCTTTTTTTTGTAAATATAATGATTATTCCACTTAGTTTTAGTGCAATTGTATAATACCGTTAGCCATAGATAATGTAATTGTTTTTTTTGTAATGGCGATCTTGACAATTAGTGGTTGGTCGACCAGAGTTAAGAAAAATCTGTAAAAAAAATTATGTAAAGAAATTCTTAACTCGTGATGTCGATGTTCTTTCTCTATTATATGCGGTCATAACAATATGTGGTCATTCGACTGGGATTATTTTAATAATTCTGCAACCTTTATAGGAAGTCTAACCTTAAAAAAATGCCATGTTGCAAGTCCAGCTATAACTATTATTTATTCATTTATTAGTGGACTCAAAGACATAGACCTGATTTTAATAGTCCCTGTTTATCAAATATGTTTGAGCGTCTGCTTAAGTAGTGTATTCTTTTAATTTTTATTCAGTCAAGTGCCGTTTGACATTTTACTTGTGAGATTACTAGTAAGTTTTTAATGTTTGTCATGACGGATTTTATTCGTATGCATTTTTGTATTAGTTAATTATTATGTTTGTAAAATGAAAAGTAGTGAAGGGAATGTTATATTTTATTGTAAATTAATTATACTGCAAAGAAGTCGTTTTAATAATCCGTCAGACTGATTTTTAAAGGCTGGTTTCACTAGATTGAAAGTAAAATATGATATTGAACTGGGTTACCAGCAAAATATTTTCTCTTCATAAGTATAGTAACACTGGTATGATTTATTTTATAACTTATTTACCAACAGTGGGTGCAGTTAGCACATGAAATTTTAAAATGGGTTCCGTTGTCAGAGTGAGAAAGTAATCGCAGTATTTTTCGCTTTTTTAATAATCCTTTTTATTTATACCTCCCAATAAACATTATTTCATACAAACTTGTTTTTTTTTGTTTACCTTAGTTCAACTTGCTTATTTTATAAACATTAAGTTCTTGAAACAGTTTCTCAGAAAAAATATTTTATCTGTTGCGGAATCAAAATGGTGTAACTGCGGATAAAAAATAAATGGTATAATATTTTGCCAAGCAATAAATTTGCTTAATTTCTTGAACTGAAATGTGAGTTTGCCATCATATTTCAGTTGCTACTGTACCTCGACAGTACTGGAGCACATCACTTACATGCCAATAAATATTGTCGATATGTAAATACCTATGTATGCATACGCGTATCAACACATTTTCATACATTCATACTTAATATGCCAATGAAGATGAATTTTCTGTAGTAAACGGATGGCAAAAATATACTCAGTCTTTGAATACAGGTATAAAATTTAGCAGTTTGCGAAATATATGTATTAAGAACTTATTTAATTCATCGTAAAAAAAAATAAGAACAAGGTAGGATTTGAGTTATTAAAGATTTTTTTCAGGAAACTTGAACAATAAAACTAAAAACTCTTTGTGTTGTTTTATGTTTTAAGTATTTCGTTTGTTATATAACTGATTTCGCTGCTGTAATTGAAAATAAGATAAAGTTACAACTTTTTAACTCAAAACATCTTGTTCAAGATATTATATTATAATGTTCCAACTCTCTTTTGATGTCTCAAACATCAGATCATATTATAAAGTTTATTATTTAAATAAGGTCTCGTATGTTAATTCCATCTCAAAACTTAAGAATTTTCTCAAAAATGAAACGAATCAAGTATTTAATAATAATTTACGTGAATATTCTTACAAAATATTTGGTTTTATTAAATAATAAACTTGTTAATAAGATCTTTAAGCATGAAGAATGCCAAAATGCTTGGCAGTTAGACTGTGAATGGCTGTAATAAGGAAAATTGGATAGCATATAAATATTGTGGTCATATAGTCCCGTTTAGTACTTAGATGTATTTGTAGGTATATTTTGAAATAATAGATTTAAAGAAACACTAGAACACCAGTACTGAAATTAACAAGGCGTTTTGATTTGTTAGTTACCTACTGAATTCAGACAATGATATCTTTCGATATTTTACTATTGGCAAGAATGAAGAGATATTGGTTTTGTCAGTGAGTCGAAATTATTTCCAGAGACAAAAACGTTTTCATGTGAGGAAATTGTACGTCAAAATGGCTGCACAGAAGTTTTTATCGCCGAACATTGGTTACCTACGCGTATCTAGTTTATATCAGTTTATAGATTTAGGGGATATTCCACAGACCTTGAAAATAGAAAATGGCTGTTGAGTTAGTGCCATCAATGTGTAAGTAAAAGAAATGACAAACCTCAAAAGACACGAAGACAAGATACTTTTATATTTTAGTGATTTCAGTCTAATGAGACGATATATTTGAGAATTTTATGATCCAGGTTATTTTTTAAATGGCCAAAAAATTGTAGGTACATATTCTTTGGCAAATAACTGCCGGTCTATGGAATATACTAAATCTATGATATACGTCGTTGTATACTTTTTGTAACTAACAAATCGAAATTAATAATGATAATAATAATTACCTACTCTTTAGAATTTAAAAATAAATATATAAAACAAAGTCTGGCATGAGAAGTCTATTAAAAAACCAATAATATAAAAGTCTAGACGTATAATTAGCATAAAATGCTCTTTAATGTGTTGTTCATTTCGAATCGACGACAGATCTATTAGACAGATAGGTACATCTACAAGATTACATCAAAATCATTTTACATAGGATTTCATTGTATCCTATCGTGTGATCTCAATGCAGTTCACGTGAGTTTGAATAAAGGGTTAAACTCCTTTAAACGGTGTCAAGATATTTAAAAATTGAATAACCCTCGGTCTATGTTAAACTAAACTGTATATGTATTAATTACCTGGTTTAATTATAATGAAATTTACTAAGAGTACGTTAATTTTCTGCGTTAATTTAATTTTTAGATCACGTTTGTAATACTGCATTGGGATCAACCCCTAAAAATTAAACTTTGAACAAAAATTCCATTTTTACAGTTCAGTGTTGCTACAAAATATAATATTTTAAATTATATAGGTTTTTAGCTTTGCTTCCTGTAGTTTCTATGAATAGGTCGTACAAAAATATTGACAATTTATTTTAGAATAAGATCTTTCCATTTTTCTCTAATAAAATTCATAGTATTAATGGTAAAAGTTAAAAAAAGATTATAATCAGAGGAAATTATAAATTAGATTATAATAGCATTCGAAAATGATAAATTAGAGATATGAATATTTATTTTCGTTATATCAAACGGTAGGTAGGAATGTGTCGGTCGATGATTGTAAATAAGAAGCGTAGCTAGAAGTAGTACCCTGCGGTAAGTTGTGAGTTCGATGTTATTTCGAAATTGTCTGTGAACAGATTTTATTCCCGAATAAAGCGAAGAACCAAACCCGTTTTGTTTTATTTTGTTCACCTTTATATGTCAACCATTATACAGATTGGTACAGAATGATGTGGTCATATTTTAGGATTGTATAATAGATCCCATAAAAAACATAAAGCGCTATTTTAAAACAGTTTATTTTGAAGCTGACAAGTTGAAAATCGGCCGACAAAGCTAATATTAAAGGATATTGATGGATTGTTGATAGATAAGGATTGTTCATAATATGTTGTTTAGAAATGTGCAAAAAAACAACAATTAAAAAAATAGGCCGTCATGGGACTGCCGACGGAATTGAAAACTTAAACGAAACGACGAACTTATATGTCACATTACCAGGTTGGTGACATTAATTGTGTCGCGTAACATCAATCGACATCCAAAGGTAAATCCATAAAATAAAATATTTGACTTTTTGGTACGCTGAGATTGCTAAAAAATATTTCTTTTTACCTATCTTACCAAATAAAGCTAAACCCCTTTAAATTGAAGAGAAATGCAAATAAAATCTACAAATTATATCAAACAAGGACCTTTTTACCTGATGAAGGCAAATCCATTTGAACCAATGAGCAAGCTCCATTTATGCAACATGGCCGTCAGTTGACTTAGACAAGTCAAAAGTTTCTCATCGCATCTCCCGGATTTTACGTGTTTAATTAAATTTACAGTAAATTTAATGGTACTTAAATGGTGGATCTTTATAAAAATTGTATCCCCAACTAAGGTACATAGTTAACTCCTCGCCTTGCTTTTTCAATAACGGCTAAATCTCACTCTGTTCTAACGAACAAGGGTTAATCCAAAGTAAATACGCATTTTTCTTGTTTCCTGGGATGTGTATTTATATTTTGATTACAGAATTCAATTATTTACTATCTATTTCCTCAAATATAATTTAATTTTGCCCATAAAAGTCAAAATCTTGATAAGAATTGATTTTTTACCTATATCTCGCAATGACATAAAATGGATTTACCTACGTTTGAAGTTACGCGACACAATTAATAAAGCTGACAGAACTCAATGTTTAGATTAGCGCCCTCTAGTGGATCTATATATGTATCATTAGCGTGACGGTTAGGAGTTCAGTGTTTTTTCCCCATAGCCTAAGTGCACAAACGTGCCTAAAGAAGTTTTCACTACAAAAATTCGGACTAAATCAACTATTTGTCGGCTTCACATAATGCTGCTTCAATTTGACACCTTTCTGTAACTTCCAGTAGAATATCTAGAATTAGTCTACAATACCGTATCCTTCTTTAAAGGTGCTACATAAATCTTTTCTAAATCTACCCTATTAAGGTAGATGACTGTCAAGTCAAATCACTATCTTTTTAGTAAACGTCAAAACGGTAGCGTACGTACATTTTTGTATGAAATACTAAGGCGTGACGTCACACCTTAGTATTGTCAAATCATTTACTTTTAATGTTAATTTAACAATTATAATCTACATTAAAAATGTTAAAATAAAACTGGACGACAATTTTCACAGTATTTTAAGTTATTTTATTGCGACACTTGGCGAAATAATTTATTTTGAGCATAGGCATTTATCCAGGTGCTTCATAAAATTGTAAAATGAATGTGTATTTCTATCATTTTTGTGGTAGATTGGCCAGATAGAAAAAGGATAAGTTGATCTCCTCTGCTCTGCTTCATTAATCGGTTACGAGCTGCCATTTGTTTCACATCAGTGGAATTACTTTGGGCCTTTACCTTTCTTGCCGTCCCAAACAGCCACTTTTTTGATAATTGAAAGTCAGGGTTACGGGAACAGGGTTTATGGTATATGATTCCATGCTCTAGGGATAGGTAGTAACTATCGGTTCCATAAGGTTCAATACGCATCAGTAGCATTAGTATGCTACTGACATCATGGTATGGCAAGACATATTGGCATACACGCTTATATGCCAACTTAGTACTTGGTATATAAGCACAGCTGTCTGTACTATGGTAAATTACTAAATACATACATATATTATAGATAAATTACACCCAGACACAGAACAATAAACAATTATTTATCCTGGGTGGAAATCAAACCCCAACCTCTGGCTCAGTAATCAGGATCATCTACCACTAGACAAACAGGCCCATCTAACATCTAACTGCCGTCCGACCCATTAAATCAATGGTGTTACTTATCTGTTTAAACTGTAAAAGAGCTCTAACCACCTACTGACCACCATAAATACTACATTTTAACGACAATGCACTTGTGCCTCTTGAGTTGCAGGTGTCCATGGGCGACGGTAGTCACTTACCATCAGGTGACCCGTCCGCTCGTTTGCCACCTATATCATTTAAAAAAAAATACATACTGCAAGTGATGTCAATTAACTGCAGTGGTCTGTAGACATATATCCAAGTTGGCTCCAATTCAAACAAAAAGCTCCCCAGAATAGTCTTAGTGAAATCGATGTTGTATCTGATGCTGAAACTGTCAACCTGTTACATTTTCAATATTAAATGCTGGATACTGGTTACATACTTCCCAATTTATTTTTTAACTATATTACTTCTTCAATTCTATAGTAATATTCTATGTGTTTGAATATATTGCTAATATGTTTATAGAAATTTACAACTTAATATTAAATTTCTCAACAGATGAAGTTGCATGATGGCTATTAGACTTAGAAATAAGCTTAGAAAATGTAAGGATTGCAGGTCAGCCATCATTTTATTAATATTTCAATTCAATAAGGCCTAAACAGGTAATTAGCCAAGTGTTCCAATTATAAAAAAAAGAATAATTAAGTTATAGGTTATGTCAACTAGACGATTGTTATTAAAAACACTTTATTAACAAATACATAAATACACTTAACACTAAGAGTCCAAATATCACATTAGTCGTCTTCTATCATCTCAACTTCTTCTCCTTCGTCTTTCTTTTTCCCGGAGCTTGCTTTCTTTGCAGAAACCATCAGTTTGTACTGTTCCAATGATTCGGCTAATGGCTCCACGAATCTGTCGAATTCTATATCCCGCATCGCATCTAGTACATCCTGGCCAGTCAAAGCTTTTCTTTTCTTATTCTTAACAATGTTTGTAGCAGCAGAAGTCACATATAATACGAAAACTGAAGCGGCTTTTGCAAGTCCTGTTCGCGCCTCCTTTGATATTGATACACCTTCTGGTAAAGCTTCCTTAACTATTCTTGTAACTACAGTCATAGGGAGATTTAGATCTTCAAGTTTTTCTGCCATTTTATTATACAAAAAATAATAATGTGACTTTATGGGTATTACCCGCCAAAACTTTTTGATGGTTTTTAGACGTTTTGGTATTGACATTTGACAAGCTTTTTGTTGTCATTAAAGAGTTGCCAACTCTTCACTTTGTTGTTTAAAAATCTTTTCAACTTTTATTTCTTAACTTCTACTTTGCAAACATGCGCATAATCGATTTAATGATGGACAAATAAACCCAGGAAAATCGATTACGTTAATAATAATTTGTGTAAGACTTATTTTTTATGAAATTTGTTAAATATCAGTAAATTGCACATTTTGCTTCCAACGTGCAATCGGAGGCGAACATGTGCAATATGGGAATAACCTTTTATGTTCGCGTGTGCAAGACAGTTGATTGTATATATTATGTTCTATATAGCTTTGCATTTGATAGATTACATTGCAGTTTTTCGTCAGTATATGGTATTTAATGATACCTTTACAGGGTGTAAGAAACACTGTACCGAATCCTGAAATAGCGTGTACCTATTCAGACCATTCTGAGTCGAAGTTTTTTGAATTTTCTGCCGATTTCATCTTTTTTTTTACATTTTTTGGTTAAAAGTGATATCACAATGAGTAAACAGAACATTTTACCGAAAAGCAAATTAATAAATACCGCATGTAAATGTAATCAATCAAATGTTTAAATTACCATTTTATACAATCAGCTGGTCTTGACGGTGCCGAACGTTTAAAGTTATTCACCGTAATGCAGAAAAAGAATACCGATGCTTGTGCGGTGTACCTTGTGTAGCATCAAATGAAATATAAATCCTTAGTATGTAAGAAAGGATGTCCGCTGTAAATGGAAGAATAAAAATTACGTCGAGAGCGTGATAAAAGTGGCCTCACGGAAACTGACTGTGTGAGAGAGTATATGACAAAGATCCGTGGAAAGATTACTGCAGAGGACGAGTACTCTCCCGTCCCGCAGAAGACGCACCTGGTGCCGGAGAGTGCAGAATGGTCTGTGGCCTACATGGGCGCTGGCCTGGGGTAAAACGGGTAAGCAGGTCTAAGAAGGTGGTGTGACGTGTTCCGCGTGCGCCTCTCTAAACTGGAGCCCCGTACTCCACGGTGTGGCCGCATACTGACCAAGAGGCGGCCAAGGTCTGCAGGAGTTCTGGGAGGCTTCCTTCTTAGGGTGTTCCCAGGTCTAGGCCTTGCAACAGGCCTACTTGTGACCGAATACCGTGTGGTTTTAGTCGGTGTGATTCCGACATACATTTTACCATTAGGTCCGGTGATTGCAGTTACGTAGAAACTTAGCTTCTTTGGAAAAACTTTAGCGCCTCTACCTTACGTTCAGCGCCCTCTTTCTTTGCCGCACCATTAAAAATTTGAATACTTTACCTACACACGATCTACCCCTATCGAATACGTTTTACGATTTGAAGACCCCGGGTTCATTAAGCGGGGCGTGAAAAGGCATCTTTTGAGGGTATCAAATTGACGGCCTCCATTTTACTATTGTTGGTAGAATCTATAATAGTGGTTGATCTTCAAACGTTTGTTTGTTGACAAAAACAACATATCCAATATCGATATACTTCGATAAAGATCACAATTAGTGAATTAGGTAATTATTCACAATTAGGGTAATGTTAGACGATGCTTTACCTCAAAATCTTTGTGCGGATTATTAAGATATTGTTCTCTATCTGCTATAAAATGAATTAATCAACTGAGTTTCACGATTCATTCATGTTAGGAGCTGGCGCATCCGTTACCGTGTTCTCGTTCTTGAATTTTTAATTTTTTTCTCCCATAAAAGCCTTATTTGGACTGTTAGATTGTACCTAACAATCAATAAGCCTATTGTAGTCCACTGCTGGACATATTCTTCTTCAGGTCGTTGGTCCATCCAGCTGGGCTGGCTACCTTCTGTTTACCAATTGGACGCTGTCTCTTCACGTCACACCCAGACCGATGAAGGGTTGACGGTCGAAGTTGTTCAAGAATATGTGTACCTGGGGCAGGTTATCCACTTCGGTAGAAACAACTTCCAGAAAGAAGTCATCAGAAGAGTCCAGTTAGGTTGGACAGCATTTGACATCCTACATCGAGTGTTCTCATCATCCTCACCGCAATGCCTCAAAACGAAGCGTTTTTACCAATTAATTTTTTTTTGTTTAAAATATCTCCTTCGATAAAGGAGTGTGCCTTTAAGAAAATTATCTGTAGGTACCTTTTCTCTTTGTACTAGGTGTCACAGGAATAAAATAATCTATGAAAAACTAGCTTTTGCACCGCGACTTCGCACAAGTTGAAGTAGTTTTTGTCATTTAATTCAGGTACCCCTATGGAACACACGTTTTTATTTTATATCTGGATGAAAGATAACCTATGGCCTTTCTTTATGCCTGAGAACGTGTATACAAATTTCATGATGAACGCTCGAGTACTTAAAACGTGAAAGCCAACAAACAAACTCACATTCGCATTTAATTTATTAGTTAGGATAGATAAGGATTACGATCAAACGCATCCTGCGTTTTGTTTGAATTATTTTGATTTGAGTATTATGTTGTAACTACAACAAAAAAATATGTATTCTAAACTTAGAATAGGTACATTATTTTTCAACAACGGTTCAAGAACCGTTTTGCTGTGATGGTATAATGTGTATAACCATTTCTAGTAACGTTTTATTTATCGAGCCCATGTCTAATGATTTGAAATTGACGAAGAGTGAACTAATGTACTATCGGTGACATTGATAAGTATCTCTGCTACTCAATACAATTTAAATTTAAAATGCACACAGTAAGTTTCCTAAAGTAAATAATTGGTTTCGAATTAAGACTATCGAGTATTTTACCGTTCTCACTTCACTGATATTGGGACGTCACTAGAGTAACTGCCGCAACAGTGCGGATAACTGCATAGCATGCACGCACGCTTCTTCTCCTTCGTATGATGCAAAACATTAACGTCTGTGTACGTAGTGTTTGTATACTCTTTGGTCTGTGTGCGTGAACATTTGGTACATTTTTGCATGCAGTCACAGATGCATGCACAAAGCGGTTAGCGTCTCGAATGAGTAGACTTCCAGACAGACATTTATTGTAGTTAATCCTAGTAAGTATTAAGTAATCTTGGTTAATAATATACTATGTATAGTATTCATAGTATAGTTCAGTTGATTGTGCAGAAATTGTGATTTATACACAATCAAGTAACCATTAAAAGTAGCAAAAAAGCAGACAACCCAAGCGTCTAAGGATTCCTTTGTATTACTGTGATCTTGTTACTTGTAACGTACCCAGAACCCTGGTAGGCATGGGCGTATCCAGCTTTAAACACAATAGGGGGGAGGGGTACATACAGTATAGGGCTCTGTTTCCGCATTTAGACTCGTAGGCGGTCCATTATGTGTACAGATAAGGCTGATTAGTTGAGCCAGCCTAGCTCCGTGCAGAAGGACAGAAGTCTCTAAGAGCGACCTCGCTCCCGCTAGGATACTTGCTCGTCGTGTGGCTATTTCCTCACCCTTCAGGATAACGTGGGCCCCTGTTTCCTCCACGTTGAGACATCCTCTGCATAGAGGACTGTCTGTCGCATTGATGGTGTATAGGTGCCATTTGGCCCGTAATGGTTTCTACAATAAAATTATCCTGCTGTCGATTCGGTTAAGACTGAGCAGTCTGCAAGTTAAATGTGGTCAGACTTCCGTCAGCACCAGTTTAGACTGGCTGGTGTCAGTTTGTATAAATTGTGCGCTTTACAAGTCCGTTGCCTTACCCATGAGCAAAATTGGTTGAAGGGAAGTGGCAGCAGTATAGTTGGACCTGCCGCTGACGTTATAGATCTCATCGTTCCCAAGTGAATCGCTATGCCTTTTGATCCATTGAAACCCAAATAAAAAAATCTGAATTCGGATCTATCTTAACTTTAATAAACTTAAATTCCTCTCCCCTTGGAACGCCCATGGTTTTGAATTATACGGTATTGGTAATTATTTTGTGCCAGATGGAAGCCGGTGCTCTAATATTTGATATCCGGTTACCTTCGTGTTAAAAGAACAATTATATAATGAAAAACAACATAAGTAGGAATATTCCTAATCTAATGTATCTTTTTTCATCTTATCTACCGCCCTGATAAGATGTAACGAAAATGCAACGACTAACCTCGGGCATACTTTTATTACATATTACAAGATCGAAAATCTTTTCTTAATAGCGTATGTCCATGGTGAAGTCCTCATGAAACCGGCGTAAGCGTTCATGAATCGTTATAATAAAACGTAGGTGATTCTTAATGCCGGGGCTGGTCTGTCTGTAGAGAATAAGTTTGCAATGAATAGTAGGTATTTGGTAATACCAGTACTCGATATTTAAAGGTTTTGTGAAAAAATGTAAAAGGAAGGACGTTTGCTGCTTCGTTATTTAGGTACTGACCGATCTTGATCACATTTGGTAAAGTCAGTCTTCGCCTAAACAAGAGCATCCTTTGAAAAGAGAGTTGGTATGCTATCCACATGTTCATGTATTTATCTCGATGTCTATTGTTCGCAGAATCATTAGTAATATAGTGAACATAAGGTTGAAACCTCCTTTTTGTTCTGAATCATTCTATCCTTATTATTTTCTGGGGACCTTCTTCTACAAGGGATGCCACATGTCTTGCAGACAACCTTTAAATGGAAACAACTGCCGAGGGCTATAAAACAGTAGATTAGGTTGAGTAAACTCATTATTTTTTAGGAAATTCAACGTCAGAAATTATCAGCAAAACATAAAAATTTGATACATCGGTTTGACTTGACTACATCGAAATTAACATGAAACTAAATCTTGATAAACTTCCCTTTCTTCTTCTTTCTGCTTTTATTACTATTATTTACGAATAAATCTCTTCAAAAGCGTGAAAAAGATGTGACATATTATTTGGCTTGGCCATTGGCCGGTAGCCTTTCAGCTCCGATAGCAAAAAAGATGAATATCCTAAAAAAAAACCGTTATTTTCCGCATTTGAAAGACCCTCCACCTGACCTCTGGCAACGCTACGACAGACACTACCTACCTACCTGGAAGATGACTGTGAAGAGATATTTAGAGCATACAAGTTCATTTTTTCTAATTTTTTATTCCAAAATAACATTTGTATTTTATAGCTAAGATTCTATTCACATTAATATTTAGCAGTTGACTTCTCAATGTGCTGTACAAGACACGAAAAATCGTAATCCCTCGTAACCGGTTACCTATCTGTAAACTGACCTTGGCTAGCATTACTTAACCCATCATGTCAATTACACTTCACATGTTCATGTATTGTGGTATAAGTACGACGCGACGTATAAAAAAGGAATGTCAATGATAACTTATATCTCTGGATGGTTTTATTATTTTAATCTAAGATCCGTTCTTTAAGTAATTAGAACATTTATCGGTCATTTACACATTAATGAGAAAGAATCTAGCCGCAAAATTTTCTCCAAGAGGTCAACGACCACAAAATACCGCAGCACAACAAAGACAAAATACTTATGTAAATATTGATTTTCAACACGCCCATACTTGATATCCAGTTACATTCGGTTTATTTATTGTAGTTAAAAGGAATATCTGTATTTATGAAGATTATAATTAAATATATGCACTAGAAAAATAATCTTACGGTATACTCATGTCGATCAAAAGATACATTGCGCAAACTCGAGTACTAAGCTCGCCATTTTGTAGCTTAGCTAGTATGTCAGTCTGTCAGTGCGGCACCGGCTTTGCTTGGACGGGGACGCTTTTCGCGCGTTCATTTATCGATTTACTCGTTGCTGTATGACAGTGTTATTTTGATGTTTTTTTAAATCGAAAACGTGACAAATAATACGTTGTCTCATCACTAAATCGGGCAGAGTTCGCGTGTTACCGTGGTTTATTTTTTTCTTTATAATTACAATTTTGTGCTTCACAGAAAACGTTGCTGTTATGTGCTATGATAATGGAATTGTTTTTGGTATTTAAATGAGGTGAGATTTATGTGTTATTCATTAATTTTCATTGAGTGCAACCAATTTCACGCTTTTCTTTTGGAATATCGATATAAACTTCGTGTTTTTCGTCACGCTCATAATTATAGTTTTTATTCTTTTTTAACCGGCTCCAAAAAAAGAGGTTCTTAATTCGGTTGTTTTTTTTTAATGTTGTTTAAGTGACATGAGAAAATTTGACACGGCATTTTTTTACCTCTGTAGTCTGTCTGTATTTAAATGTAGTTTACATTCAAATACTTTAAACTAGGTAGTTGTTGGATGCCGATAATTTTAATGAAGTACAATGAATAACTACCTACTGATAAAACTATTGTAGGTTAGGTACCTACAATAGTTTTACGTAATTATTGAAAAAGTATTGCATTTTTATCATTTGAAATTGTACTACTGTTGAGTAGGTACCCAGAAAACGGCTGATATCTATTTAAACAAGTCATATAGTCTATTCTAGTGTTCTAAGAATGAGTACTAACTCATTTCCTTAGGGATAACATAAATGTGTATTTACTGTGATTGCGAGACAAACTAGCAATATTGAATATTGAGCTATTATCTTTTTTATGTCCTTGAGATTCAGAAATATGGGTAGGTTAGACAATCATCTTTTTTTTTGTTCGGGCAGGCTTACTAATCGGCCTAGGGCCTATCGTGGAACTTGCGATGCCAAAAATATAGATGGTCATTTACGCAAAACAATAAAAAATTATATTATGTAACTAAGACTTGGCTTAATTATCTGAGCGGTTAACGATGCCTATTAACACTGGCACTTAGCACACAGAAGTAGTGTCATGCGCTGTCAACCATTCAGAAGAAGTCGTTTGCAAAAACACAGAAACACTATGCTATGTCATACATATATTTACCAAAACCCGTTGTGGCAGTCGTCCTAAAAAAACCTTTTGTTCAAATGAGTTATGACATTTGAAATCTCTGCAATTTGAAGTTCTAACTGACACAAGTGTCAAGTCTACATATTCCACGTAGAAGAAAGATATTGTAGGAATCTCGTGTTTAAATCATGTTTTGGGGCTGAAAATTGAATTTTTGTAGTTTATTTTGCTAAACAATGTATGTATATTTCTTTTATTATTTTGAATTAAGCATTTTTTTTGGATAGACCTTTCTTAACGCATGTTACACTTCAGACAATGCGCGAACGGGGGCTGTACGGAAAAAAGTGTTAGCGCAACGAAAAATGCTGACCGCGATTTGATTTATTTTATTTAAGCCATCTTTGGATTCGACGCGATACTACTGTAACCTGATGTTGGTTGTATACTAATTACCATTTATTAGTTCGGGAAATTTGACAGATGGCGAAATTTTAATTTCGAGTTTTTACAATATTTACTATATTTTGATACAATTTATTCAGTCCTTTAAATATATTACGTGGGTTACCTACACTGAAAGTTTTTAGAATAGGCTAGTAAGAAAAGTAGCCGATGAAAAATTTATTCAAATTTCGAATTAGGAACTCTTTGGGAAATGTAGATGTTTAATGATTTCATATGTCATTTGTTTTAACAAATTGGCAGCAAATTAAAAAGTGTCTGTCGTGCAACGAAATGGATTTGACTACAGGAAATTTTCGCTTAATGATTTATTACGACTTTCGTTGTGGTCTTACTCAACAACAATGTTACGATACTCTTCGATTGGCATTTCATTACGAAGCCCCATCTCGTACCACTGTTTACAACTGGTTTAATAAGTTTAAACGTGGTCGAAGCAAACTCACTGATGATTCTCGAGAAGGACGTCCTTCTACGGCGACTACTGAAAATTACGTGAGTGCTGTGCGGCTAATGATAGAAGCTGATAGAAGGGTGACATATCAACAGATTCGGGCAGCTTTAGGCATTGGTATGAGTTAAGAACAAAAAGTCTTACATGAACATTTAGGCGTCAGAAAGCTTTGTACTAGATGGATACCTCATAATTTGACGGAAGATTAAAAACACGCCATCGTTTGGATTGGTGCCACTCAATGCTTAAAAAGTATGACGGAGGTGACTCGAATGCTGTATATGACATCGTCACAGGTGATGAAAGCTGGATATATTGTTACGAACACGAAACCAAAAGACAATCTGCGCAATGGATGTTTCCATTCGAAGATTTGCCGACAAAAGTAAAGAAGGGTAGAAGTCAAGGGAAAAAAATGATTGCCTCATTCTTTAGACGGACGGGTCATTTCGCAACAATAATTCTAGAAGATAAAAGGACTGTTACTGCAGATTGGTATGTCAGTTATTGTCTACCAGTTGTCTTGGAAAATGTTAGACAGCAGCGCCCAAGAAGCAGGATCCTCTTCCACCACAACAACGCTCCAGCTCACTCCACCAGAATATTTCTGTATCGAAGGTGTGGAGCTAGTGAGTCATCCTCCTCACAGTCCCGACCTGGCACCTTGTGACTTTTATTTATTTCCAAAAATAAAAGATAAACTTAGAGAAATTCGTTTTACGAACCCTGAAGATGCCGTGACTGCGTTCGAAAAAGGCGTGGAAGAGATCCCTAAAGAAGAGTGGGCTTACTGCTTCAGTCAATGGTTCCATCGCATGCGACGGTGCTTAGAAAGGAACGGAGATTACTTCGAAAAGCAAAATTATTAACAGGCTTCTATATAATTGCGTTTTTTATTTTCTAAAAACTTTCAGTGTGTGTGTATACAACTGACGACCGCAAGATACCTCAAGTGTATTTTATCTGAGAATGTAGACTTAATTAATACATTAACAATGTGATTACTTTTAACAGTAATAGTTAAATATAGCGACATAATATGTTCTTATTTAATGTGTATTGTTTAAAACGTGCTACCAACTATAATAGTTGGAAGTAGATATAAAACTAGTGATGAAAAAGTTAGTAAAATCAACTCTAGCGTTGCATAAAATATGTCATAGTTAGCGACTTATCTGCAGTGTCACGGACATGAAGGCTACCGTGGTTGTGAGAGTTCCTCACGCGGTACTTGTGCGTGACTCCACACATCCACCGCAGCATTTTCATCTCCGTTACACGAAGGCTCCCGCTTGTGTCGCTCTAATAAAAGTATTTTATCTATCCTTATTAAACATTTTTTTTGTGGATGTTAAGTCCTATCTCTTTTTCTGAACCCCTAACACGTGAATGCAAACAGACAAGGTTGGGGCAAAATGTCACCAGTCACTGATGTTTTAATGAAAGCTGATCCCGGATCCCTCCTTTATAAGGCACAGTATGTCACACCGTGTGGTTTTAGTCGGTTCGATTGCGACACACCGCCCCACCGAAAACCCTGGTGGGGTTTAATAGAATAGAATACAAATATTTTCTACAGGCACCAAAAAAAAATGTACCTAACCAAAACCCACACTTAAATTATTTACAGTGGTGTAGAACAATGGACGTCTGCAACGTAAATGCATATTAATTGTCTAATATATTGGACTAGAAATCCCCGCAGTTTCACCTGCGTTTATGGTCACTGCTCCGCTCCTATTGCTTGTAACGTTATAAAGCCTATAGCCTTCCTTGATAAATAGGCTATCCAACACTAAAATAATTTTACAATTTGAACGAGTAGTTCCTGAGATTAGTGCGTTCAATCAAACGACCTCTGCAGCTTTATATAATTTAGAAGTATAGATAATATTAACATTAACTTCAAACAGAACCACCGTGTGAGTTTCAATACAATTAAAATGTAAATTCCATATAAACATATATTATTCTCATTTCATTGATGTTTATCAGCGCCATCATTATTATATTTTCTGTGTGTAACGATGCGATGTATAGGTACAATACCTACCTACGGAAAAATAAGGTGTCCTGCGTTATTTTGTTTGCCAGTATTTCAAAGCTTACAAAAAAAAAAGTGTATGTGTGCAATTCACACACGGCAGAAGTGAAACTTCAGAAAAACAGATCAATATATACAAAGAATGGCCTTAATAATAAACAGTAAGCAAACCTGAAGTCCAGTTACAACTGTACACAACTTTCAAAACAAACAATACTTTGTTTTCAGTATAGGTTAAGGTTGGATTTAAATGTAAATTTGTAAAGAATCAATTAAGTATAAGTGAAATATGGAGAAGAAATGCACAAAAATTACACCACGTTGACTTTGACAAATAGTACGCAGGCGCAAAGACAAAAGATTATAAGAACTTTATCGTGATGCTTCCGGTTTATCGAATTTCAAATCACAACGATTCTAAAGAAGTTTCGCTTCAAAAAGTTTCCATATTTAACAAAAAAGGCATCAATTGATCGGCTCTAACAAAAACTGGTAATATGTATAAACATTTTTTTGTTGTTTTACTGTACTACAACATTGTACTTTAACACGTTTCCGTGTACTTCACAACATATAGATATAACATAAAGCAATATAAAAAAGATTATGTACTACAATTGAGTAACTTCGGCCAAAACAAGACATTTACGTAAGTTCTTTTTGTAAAACATTGTTGTTTGTCTAAGTTAAGAACAACAGAGTGTGTGATACCACGGCCTGACACGAAAACCGGCGCCGAGTGGGTGAGGTTACCGGAGGCCCTAACCCTTCCCTCTCCCCTCTCCCCCCTCTCTCCCTCTCTTCCCTCCTTAAAGGCCGGCAACGCACTTGTGACTCTTGAGTTGCAGGTGCCCATGGGCGGTTGTAGTCATTTACCATCAGGTGCTACCGTACCGTCTGCTCGTTTGCCCCCTATAATAAAAAAAAAAATATACATATAAATTAGGTACCTACTTGTATGCTTCTATGTTAAAAATAAATCTTGTTTTATTTCATTAGATAGGTACTTACTCGGTTTTGCCCGCAACTTGGCTCGCGTAAAATAAGGACAGTATATATCTTCACTACATATTATAAAACAAAGTCCGCCGCCGCATCTGTCTGTCTGTCTGTTCACGTTAAACTAAAAAACTACTGAACAGATTTTCATGCGGTTTTCACTAATACACAGAGTGATTCATGAGAAAAGTTTATGTGTATAATTTGTACCCCTGCGAAGCCGGGGCGGGTTGCTAGTAATATTATAAATGCGAAAGTAACTCTGTCTCTTACATTTTCACGTAAACCGCTTAACCTATTTAAATTAATTTTGGCTTAGAGATAAAGGGGACTCAAAGGTGATGAAAGTGGGGACAAAAGTTTGTGTGGAAGAGATTCTAGGCAAGCGAAGTCGCGGGACCAGCTAATACTTAACTAATCTTACTAATATTATAAAGGTAAAAGTCTGTGAGGATAGAAGGATGTTTGTTACTCTTTCACGCTAAAACGGCTCAACGGATCTGGATGAAATTTAGCACAGAAATAGATTATAGTCTGGAAGAGCACATAGGCTACGGTTCGAACGAAGTCGCGGGCAATAGCTAGTATTATAAACGGAAGTGTGTTTGTCTGTTTGTTTGTTGCGCTTCCCTGTAGGTACTACTCAGCCGATCATCGTGAATCAATCAAAGAAATGCCTTTCATCCCCAAATAATTATGTACTGTTCCCTAGGGATACCGGAATAGATTGACAAAATGTACATTAACGCGAGCGGGAAATAGGTAATAAATAATATCATAGTAAGAATACAGAGCGAGGGAGGCAAGGGATTTGCTACCGAGATTACACCTTAGGCCTTAGCAGAAAGACTCTGTGACAGAACATCGCGGGGTAAAAAAAAATACAGTGTTCGAAATTTTTAAACCACGTCAGATCATGCCATAGATAAAATTCGTCAATGATTTCCTTTTCTTTTGGTAGTAAAATGTCATGGTTTCTGACTCTTGACCTCGTTTTTTTTAAAGAACCAGGGCCAATACGAAAAAAGTGAGCATTTAAAATAAAAGTAGGTACTTACTTTAACGCGAGTTGTCGCATTTCAGTTCGAGTATGTATTCATAGCTCCGTTGAAGTGATTGAAAAGAGCTTTAAACAGAAATACATAAAATAAATTTATTTATCAGTCATATTCATTAAAGTACTTATCAGTTGTTTAAAACATATTCACAAAACAACGTTAATGTACAATAAAATAAAATAAATATTCTTACCATATAAAGGTATACAATTAAGTAAATAAATAATAAAAATAATTCTATTTAAATATCGTTCAATAAATACTTTAGACATTATTATGCACGTGGCTAATTATCGCGGTTATTTGAATAAAACGTAGTGGAGTTTCCTCATAGCAATAAAATACATGTCAAGTATTGAAATAACGTGATTGTTTTGTAGTAAGACTTCTTGTAAGGTCGAATACATACATATATTCACGCATGTATGACCGAAGGGGTACGCAGAGGCCTAATAAATACCCACATTTTGCCAAACTATAATAATTTGGTACCACTAACGTAATAGACGCGGTAGAGGGCAAGCCTAAGTCATAACTTGAGAATGTCAGGGTCCAGGGTCGCTTATCTGTTACTCGAACTGGCCGGGAAGCCCGAGCTCTCTGACAACCTATGGATTACACTTTACTAATATTCTTGTTAACCACCATTTATCAGGGCTCCCGACTTTCTAAAGAGACAGAAATTTGAATTTGACATCTTTGTCAAAGATTGTTCCCCTCTCGCCAGAAACAAAAGAACTTAAAGACTGCAAACCTTCACCCTTTCAACGTCAAAGTTTCTCCACTGTGTCTGAAAATCCGTGGAACGTAAGGAGACGAGGAGAATCTGAGTATGTTATGCTCGCCTAGACCTCCTGCCGATGGTGGCGCATGTGTCGGGTCGTTCGGCTCCCTTTGATATAGTTGAAGTGGACGATGGCTGGCGCGTGCGTCATACTCGTGAACGAGTGCCGTTGGTTGGGGCTGGTCATCTCAGAACTGCTATTACTTACATATAGTAGTAGTTTGCGCGACTGTTTATAGTTTAGAACAAGACGTTACATTGTCCTCATATTTAATTTGCGCATATAGGCAATGTAACCAGAGACTTGTAAAAAACATGTTGAAAAAGAGTGTCCTTGGAGTTTCTTGCCTGTTATTCTCCATAGGATCTACGTATTGGAACACGTAACTAGCTTCACGACTGACTTAGTGTGACTGACTACTACTCCTGACAATTCAAAAATACCTATAATGGGTTTAATTGAAATTAATGATATTGATTTTGATTTGAAGCATTGGCCTAAAATGGGAACCACACTTTTCTGCGTCTTGAAAACCAAAAGACATTCCCTGAAAGATAAATGGCCGCTGCCCTGTCTTTTCCATTGCCTAAGGTCCAGGCTTCTGGAATAACAACTCTGTTATGAAGCACCATTGACATCCTAAGCATTTTCGATTGTAATTTGTAAGAAATTATCATACTATACGCAAATCAGTATTTATAGTGCATAATGTTATAACATTGGACATGCTTGGGTAAGGAATAACTTGTTATTTACGCCTCTAAAACAAAAATTAAGTTAAAAAACTCATTAAATACAATTTTTTTTCTTATAGCCATTGTAAAATGTTTATCATGGTAAAAAAACCAGTTAAATGTCCTTGAAATGAGCATGCGTTTTAATACTTACCGTGAAGTTAGTAGGTAATTACAGTTTAAAGAGATATATTTATTTTCCTCTCGAGACTTCTAAGTTGAGAAGACGCGTCTGTCATACTCATTATATGGACTGGTCACACTAGACCGGTCGACAAGTTATAGTCAAATACGTCATCGTATTTTTATAGTTTTACGCCAACGATTACCACCAGTTCATTAAAATCGTTCTAGGAGATTCTAGTCCATCCTAATGTTCAATTAAGTCAAAAAAAATATTATCTAAGTATATACCATTTTTTTTATGAAATGAAAACTTTTTTGCACTTTTGCTATTGGTGAAAAAGCACTCAACTAGTGACCGTCACGCTAATAATACATATATAGCTCCACTAGAGGGCGCTAATCTAAACATTGAGTTCTGTCAGCTCCTTATTAATTAATTTTGCCAACCTCCTAATGTGACGTTTTAAGTACGTCGTTTAATTTTTCACTTCTGTCGGCAGTCCCATGAACCTATTTTCATTTTTAACCGACGAAAAAAAAGGAGGTTCTCAATTCGACCGTATATATATATTTTTTTGTTTGTTCAGCCCTCTCTCCGTTATTTATGAACCGATTTTGATTATTCTTTTTTGTTAGATAGGGTATACTTCAAGGGTGGTCAAAATTGAGATAAACCCTCGAAAATTGGAGGAACGAATAGTGTTTCTGTTTACTTTTCATTACTTTATCAGGTATTTGCGTTCAGAAATCATCATATCATGTAGCTGAGCTGATGATGAAAAAAAATCATCAAATAAAAATCTTTTTAACAAAAAATTAAACCGACGAAATAACTAAAAAGCAATAAATAAATAAACCTCTTAAGTCTTGAGCTTATTTACATAAACTATAAAATTTTATATAAACTTATTTTGAGTCGGCGTCGGTAGGTAAATACATTAGATACATAGATCAAAATTGCCCTTTACTGCATATAATAAAAATGAATATCTTAGAAGATATCAGAGATTTAAAAAGCGGGGGCAGATCGGCTGGCGGGCCGAACCGATTTCGATTATTGTTTTTTGTTAGATAGGGTACCTACATATCATCACTACATATTATAAAATAAAGTCCCCCGCCGCGTCTGTCTGTCTGTTCGCGGTAAACTGAAAAACTACTGAACGGATTTTCATGCGGTTTTCACTAATAGACAGAGTGATTCATGAGGAAAGTTTAGGTGTATAATTTGTACCCGTGCGAAGCCGGGGCGGGTTGCTAGTAAAAATATATGTTGTCAGGGGGCTGCGGGAAAACTCCTTCGTACACACACAATGTTTGTGCGACGGTTGCTATGAGGGTAAGGTAACTATGAGGGGACTTTATAAGAATAATAGCTACGAGATATTCATAATTGACGGGTCGTGGGTTCAATTCCCACCCAGGACAAACAATTATGTGATTAGCACGATCATTTGTTCTATGTCAGGGTGTAGTTTATCTATAATGTGTATGTATTTAGTAAATATTTAAGTAGTATAGTTACCATAGTGCAGGCTCTGCCTAGTTTGGGATCAGACGGCCGTGTGTGAGATTCATTTATCAAATATTAGACATTCCCCGTAGAGTCAGCCGCGCTTATGGTGCTCCGTTCCAAAAGGGTCTTAGCCTGATCCCACTAATATTATAAATGTAAAAGTTCTGATAGATGGATGGATGTTTGTTACTCTTTCACGAAAAACCACTGAACCGATTGCGATGAAACTTGGTATGTAGATAGCTGGAGACCTGGATTAACGCATAGGCTACTTTTTATCCCGATATTCCCGATGTTCTATGAAACTTCTTCTAATCAGATTGATAGTTTCAAATGTTAGCGTGTTTAACCAACAACCCTTCAACTTTATGATATTGATGTCACTTGTTAATGCACCCCCACAATCACTCATTATCTGGCGTCTCTAGGGGCGGATCCAGACGAAAAAACCGGGGGGGAGGGGGGGGGGGGTTGATTCGGACAAGATTTGTCGCAAAAGTAAAATTTACCTATAGTCCTAAGAAGGAAGTCCGCAAGAAATCTTCAGGAATCTTCTTTAAAAACAAAGAGAACTATTGCAGTATCGCGTGACCAAATAAAATACTTGTACTTGTCACCCAGTATTTAATAAATACCTACATATATAGACAGCTGTCACGGTTGCGCAGTGAAAGTATTAAATAATTAATTTAAGCAATACGTGGCTCAACCATCAACACTGTATTTGTCAATATTATGATAAACGGCCGCAAGGTCCTGGAAAATGTCAACCTTTACTATTCTTCAATACCTAGTTTAATAGCGTTCATTTTATAGACTTCACAATGGTCTATTTTATGGTGAAGCAATGGATTATATAGTGCTGCTTTAATTCGGGAGGTGTGACGGGGGGGGGGGGGGGGACGAACGGACAAAAACGGCATCTTAGACCAAGCACATAAGTGTGATTGTGTTGGACGCGCATAACATTGAAAAAGGTAGGGTATCGGGTGCGCCTCAAATGCCATCGGAAACGTAGAGTGACGATGTCCACGTCCGTTAGAATGTATGAAGATCATTATTGTATGCTTTAAGGTTATAATAACTTGAAACAATAAATATATTATTTGAAACATCAAAATTATAGCACGGAGTACTATAATTATATAATCGATATCTATACAATGATATATTATGTCCCTTAGCTCCGTTTCAAAAGACGTCAAACGGCGTTTATATAATTTATTCGGAACGCCTTTTGCTGTTCACAATTTTATTTACGTAAGTACGAGTGACCAACAATTATTGGAATAGTAAAATTATTAAATAACCTAACCTGAACTGAAGATCTAAATCTAAAGAAAGGAAAGGTGTCAACAACACCTCTGCAGCTCTGGTGTGTGTTATTCAAAGACACTAATAGTTGCTTAGCAGCAGTGGAGCCATGTGCTTTTAAAACAACTTGTTGGTAAAAAAATATTACTGTTGTTTGTAATAATGTCACTGTTCTGTCCTCGTTACTTGGGGGTGTAGACTCATCACTTGGACTTGAGATGACTTAAGCACTTCTTTGGATTATATGTATGTAGTATCTACCAACGTTTTGTTCTTTACTGTCCAGGGTGTCTGGCGAACTCGACAAGTTTATAAACGTCTTATTTTTATTTGTGGGGAATCGTATTATACTTATAAGTACGAATACCGATTGCCCATAAACACAAGACAAAAATGCTTAACAAAGCCGTCAAAAATAGTTACATTATAAGCCTTTTAAATAAAAAATTGTAGAAATGTATGAAAGGTGTAGGTTTCTTTTAACATAAGGAATACTTTGTTTGTTGTGTTTTTCCGCTTCCATTAACCCTTTAACGTGCGACATTCAATGTTTATGGTAAGAAAAATCAATCTTAACGATATTCAAACCGTGGGTTGTTCACCTGAGCGGCCATGTTGTGACGTCACCTCCCCTACGTCTTATGATGTAACCTTTCAGAGCGCGCACTTTTTTATACCAGAGATACAAAATATTACACCTACCTATAACCGTGAAAGAGGTTTTATGTTTTTTTGTTATGTTCGTAATGTGTTATTTAGGTAATAAAAGGTAATTTAATGAAGTTAGTTGTATAATTTAGAAGAGACCTTTGTACAGGCAAATTTGTGAATTGCGTCGTACGTAGACGTTCATTCATAGTATCATAGTTATAGCATTTTTAACCGCCTTTTAATTTATTTCTTCGGATCGGCTTTGAAATTAAATATCAGTTGGTTATATTTTCTTTTTAGCATATACCTCATCATCTTCTTCTAACAAAAGACACTTTAATAAATTATCGGTATATACGACATGGAAGAACTCAAAATTAAGGAGAGATTATCGTCGACTGTGCAAATACGAATCTTCAAATATTTTGGACACATTGTTCGAAACCGAGATTCCATGGAGCGACTCGTTGTCCAAGGACAAGTCGAAGGGAAGCGGTCACGTGGTCGATCACCTACGCGTTAGACAGACATTTTAAAAGCTGCAACACAAACCTCCATAGTCCAATGTTCACGTAACGCTGAAGACCGCAACAAGTGGAGACGCATCGCGGGGGATGCATTTTCCAAACCAGAAACCACGACCACTGTGTCAAGAGTGAACGATTGAGGAGAGGGAGATATACGACATTCGGTCTCAGGCTACTATGCAGTCGAATGCAACTTACTGCAGGCCGCAATGCCGTCTGCGGCTGCAGCAGAGGCGTAACAGAGCGGGCAATATGCCGGGCCCCCGGCTCGAGGGGGCCCCCGGGTACCAAAGGCTCTGAATACGGGAAGCACTGATTACGAAATGCATTAAAAATATTAATTTTGTATACGAGTAAAAATAACTGCCAAGTGCAAGTCTCACACATCTGATGAATTAGCCACGGGCCTCAGATGGTGTAATCACGCCACTGGGCTGCAGTCTCCAGTTCGCCTCGGACTTGTTCTGATCTATACTGAATGTCCCGTAATTGACCATCCAAATGCATAGTAACTATAGTAAGTATTTAAACAAGCTACAGCTACAGGTCGCCCAGAAAGATTGTACATAAACTCACGCCTGTTCCTCTAAGATATGCAGATACAGCTGATGTTAACTTTGCTGATGTCCTTACACAACTCACAAGGCTCGTATACCGTCTTAGACCTTTTTAAAAGGCCAACTGGTTTCATGCGCTTCTGACCTCTCCTTTCTTTAGCTTATAGCCAATATGAATTTCTTAATCGACTGTTACTGTTGAACTAAAATGAAAATAATTAAAAATCACTTTTTTTTTCTTATGTGGTAATTGGGTAGATTTCTATATTTAAAATAAATTATTTCGCCTTACTCAGACTATGTAACATCTTAAGATACTGCAAAAATTGTTTCTCAAGAGGAGGTTCTCAATTCGACCGTATATATATATTTTATATTTGTTCAGTCCTCTCTCCGTTATTTATGAACCGATTTTGATTATTCTTTTTTTGTTAAATAGGGTATACCTCAAGGGTGGTCCCATGTCAAGGAAGTCAGGATCTGATGATGGGATCCTGATAAAATTTAGAGAAACCCTTGAAAATTGGAGGAACGAATTTTCATTACTTTAGCAGGTATTTGCGTTCAGAAATCATCATATCATGTAGCTGAGCTGATGATGAAAAAAATCATCATATAAAAATCTTTTTAACAAAAAATTAAACCGACGAAATAACTAAAAAGCAATAAATAAATAAACCTCTTAAGTCTTGAGCTTATTTGTATTTCGGCTATTTGCCAAATAATAAAATGATTAATTACCTACGTATAGCCATGTCCGTTTCTACGTAGGTACATATAAAATTTAGATAATTAATCAGTTTGTTGTTTGGCGCCGACTCAAAATAAGTTTATATAAAATTTGATAGTTTATATAAATAAGCTCAAGACTTAAGAGGTTTATTTATTTATTGCTTTTTAGTTATTTCGTCGGTTTAATTTTGTGTTAAAAAGATTTTTATTTCTTTGATTATACACCTGTCATGTAATAATCAAAGAGTTATTTATTCAGATTTCAATTTCTTTATTTTGCTGAACATAGATGAATTGACATTATTACAATGCTGTTAAGTATACTATAAAAAATCCTTCTATGCTCTACCATATTGGCGTGCAAACCTTAAATATTAATAATTTACTTATATTGATTAGAATAATTAACGTAATTAATAATTAAAAGTAATAATCGTCCTCTGCGCCTTTTCCCAACTAATTTTGGGGTCGGCGTTCAGTCTAACTACGATACGGCTGAACTTAGATATGTTACGTGAAGCGACTGCCATCAGAGCTCCACAACCCAAGTACTAGGCGTTATCGAAGTTCTGTAGGTAAACCAGGTTGTCGGACTTTTAGGGCTCCAACTACCCGTAACGAATGCCACAGATGTTTGTATGGCACCCGGGACCGACGGTTTAACGTGCTCTCCGAGGCACGGAGGGGTCTCAATGTGTTAAGAATGGTCCCCCACCCTAGACTGACTTGGCTAGTTTTACTAAACTTTGTAATGTGCTAACCTACTCGGTTCCCACTTAGCCACGAGCCCCTCTAATTAAAAGTAATAATTAAAGTCATAAATCAAGCAAGTAATATTATGTAGAATTTCAATTTATACAATCAAATAATCTCTTGATTTAAATAATAAGTAGAAGGAAGTAATAAATGTGTGACTTATCTGTGAAGACTGATACAATCCTTACTATTTATTTATAATTTTATTTATTATTTATAATATATATTTATAATATGTTATAAATAATAAATAAATTAAAATTATAAATGCGAAAGTAACTCTGTCTGTCTGTCGCCCTTTCACGTCAAAACTACTTAACCGATTTAAATGTAATTTGGTACACAGATAGTCTAGAGCCTGAGAAAGGACATAGGCTACTTTTTAATGCGATTAAAGGGGTGTAAGGGGTTGAAATGTGGGGATTAAAAGTTGTATGGAAGTATCGTCATATTTAGAGCTAGAAGCTTAAAACTTATTTTTTAGGCTGTTGATTCGAAATAAATACACTATTCCACGCGGACGAAGTTGCGGGCACAGCTAGTATTCATATACTAATATAAATAGACGGACGTAGGTACTTTTTTTTTTTTTTTTTTTCGTGTGGAAACCCCCTCGGTTCATCACCTCACCTGAGCTAATGGTAAGTGGTATGTCGGAATCGAACCGACTAAAACCACACGGTGTTCCGTCACTATTGCAGGGGACCCGGGAATACCCTAAGAAGGAAGCCTCCGGGAACTCCTGCAGACCTTGGCCGCCTTTTGGTCAGCAGGCGGCCACACCATAGAGTACGGGGGCCTTGCCCCCGTCCGGTTTAGAGAGGCGCACGCGGAACACGTCGCGCTTCCTTCTCAGGCCTGCTTCTGCTAGGGTAACGGATAGCCCTACCCGTTACCCCCAGGCCAGCGCTCATGGAGGCCGGAGATCGTTCTGCACTCTCCGGCGCCTGGTGCGTCTTCTGCGGGACGGGAGAGTACTCGTCCCCTTTCCGCCGCCTCTTTAGCCAACATCACCTCCTCGCAAAATGAGGCAGCGGAATTCCACGCACTCTCGCTTCGGACCATAGACAGAACCATGGTCTCCAGCGAAAGGCTTCCCCCCACCGATAGCCGTCGCGAGGTTGAGGCCGTAGGTACTACACATAACCTTTTTGAAAAGATGATTCATTTAAAACATTCAAATTATTTCTTCAAACATCTAATTAATACGTGTGAAATTGACTTTTTAACAATGCCATAATAATTGACATTAAACAATGATTACGAGTTGATAGGTAAACATAATATTCATAGCTAACCAACGCAGCCTTGGCCTCGCTGTGGGAACGGTTCGCAACCCAGTTTTAAACATGTTTTCGGCATAAGATAACGTAATTAAAGATCAAGTTTTTGTTCGAAACATTTTGATTTTCAAGGGGATCGATCTTCAGCATGTTCATCACTACCATGTGGCCGCGACATGGCCTGTGTAGAATTAGTATTTCGAGTAGGTAGTTCATTTTTTTCTCCAAGCTTTCATAAATCTCCATATAGACTTTCTTTTTTAACCTGATTGGTCAAAACCCAGCAACATTCTTTATTTCTAACCAGAAGTCTACTTATGTTAAATTTTAAATCCCTAAACTTTAGAAATAGGCCCTTCTTCCAGGTCTCATCTATTCATTCGTTCAGCGGTTTAGGCGAAAAAACGTAACAAATAGACAGACAGTTTTTTTTTTTTTTTAAAGACAACTCCCGCATTAGGAATGACTCCTGTGTCGCGGGGGACTTTACAAACATATAAACAACGGACACAAAGAACACCCAGACTCGGGTGGGAATCGAACCCATGACCTATGGCATAGCAGTCAGGGTCACTAACCACTAGGCCAACAGGCCAGTCGCTTACTTTCGCATTTATAATATTCAAATAATAATAAATCACTCAAGTATTATCCGTAACATATGCGCGGTGGGCAATCTATGATTTTAAAATGTCCTGACGTAATCAGTACATTTTAAAATCTGTTGAGTTGAATGAAGTGAAATCAGTTTTGTTTCATGTATTTTTTTTGACGTGATAACGTCTTATAAATCGATGAACGCCGGCTGCACGCACGAAAAAGCATGACTCACTGTCACGTTCCGCCTGAGCCGAGCGTGCAAGCGAGAGCGCGGAACAAGCGATAGAGAGGCACGATCGGCCTAAACGTTCGGCTTGTGACGTTGATTGTGGCTTTTTTTCTTATGACGTTATCACGTAAAATTATCGTCCGTAAACCGACTTTACAGACAATAAATTTCTATAATAGATTATAGCTCGTCAGTATGACCTCAACCCACCTGATGGTAAGCTAGATTGAGGTCCAAAGAGTGAAGAGCACCATAAATAGATGCAATGTGTTTCAAATAAGAATAGGAATTGGTTGGAAATGACAGCCATGACATCACAATATGGCGCAAAGTTTTAAGTTTGAATGCCTGGAGAGATGTTTTTTCACGCCCCACCTGTTTAAAGACCTCGTTTTGTCGAATTTGTTTTTTCATCCCAGGGCATGCAAAATTTGTTTTTTGTCGGTCTAGGGCGGGGGCGAAATAAAAAAATTGACTCAAAATTACCTTAGTACTGCGTGAGCTTGCTAAAACCAGGGGGCAATCTATACCAGGCAACCATCGGACTGAAAGAATATAAGAATTGTCAGGCAGTGTTTGGTGCATTAAGATGAAATACAATAAAAAAAAATTGTCATAGATACATACAAGATACATAAATAAATACAACATATGAATATATTAGATATATTGTGGAGGGAGGGGTGTTATGTCCCTCCAACACAAAGGGAGGATCCCCCGACCAGGCGAGGTGATCATACCTGGCGCGCCGCAGCCCAACGGTTGATGTTGGGACGTTGTATATAATAATATACTAATTGGCGCGAGAACTCTCATAGCGTGATGCAGGATTAGTAGTTACTCCGTAGTTCAGCTCGTCTCCGCTAGATGATGTTGGAGTATATTTTTGCTGTATATGGAAGTCGCATGCCTTACACAGAAAGTACTGGTGGGGTGGACAGGGTGGTAGGAGCTAGGATTGGAAAGAGGGAATGGTGTGGCCAGTTTTCTTGCAGATAGTGTGCTTAGACTAATTTTTGAAAACGGGCAACTATTGTGCACGTCTGATAGAAATCGGCAAGGTATTCCACAAACGAACATCTTGAATGTAAAACAATTTGTCCATAAAGTTAGTCGGCATGTTCAACCTCAAATTGTCCGTTGATCTTTTTTTTATGGTATAGGCGGCAAACGAGCAGACGGGTCACCTGATGGTAAATGACTACCGCAGCCCATGGGCACCTGTAACTCAAGAGTCAGAAGTGCGTTGCCGCCCTTTAAGGTGGGAGTAGGAGAAGAGGGGAGGGGGAAGAGCGGAGAGAGGGAGGAAGGGGATGGACGGGAATAGGGGAGAAGGAAGGGTTAGGGCCTCCGATAACCTCACTCACGCGGCGAAATGCAATGAAAAGTTGAGCCGCCCCATACGTGCCGAAGCATGGCTCTCCCACGTAAAATGATCTGTCCTAGGATGTAAAGAAAACGTTCTTTCAGATTAGGTTTTTTGTTCGTTGCTACCGTAACGTTCATACGATCATCATGTACCAAAGGAGACAAGGTAACTCTCATCCAGAAAAAACCCGAGGGATGGAAACATGTTTTTGTACGCGAGTGAAGTCGCGGCCAAGGCGGAAGGTACGTTAAATAATTTTAACCACTTGAGATATTTATAACATTATAAGCTCTCGAGTACATTCGTAGTAAATCTTCACGGTGTTACTTATAGGTGGTAGGTAGCAGTTTGTCCTTGCATGCCGATATGCTTCGTCTATTTTCAATACAGTTTATACCGCATCGAATTCTACTATCGAAATATTTATGTCTAGCGATTGTTACGTGTACATAACGTGTTTCGACTTACCATTGGTAGGTTTTTATAAACTATTGAGTGTGGAAGACAAGCATTGGATCCAGTTGCAAACTTGGCGATTTTAATCCCACATTCAGGGAGAAATGAATCGTGTTTCTTAAAGATATACTTACTGTTTTACTAGTTTCGGGCACAAGGTAACACGGAGGCAAGCGACTTTACGTGTTGGTGTCAAGCGTCACATTCAGTGTCATCCTGAAAAAAGGCAATCGTACTCATTCCATTCCCTGCAATAAAAAAATATGCCCAACAAATTATTGATTATAACTGCGTAAGTCCCGATCACGTCAGAATATCGGGATAAAAAGTAGCCTATGTGTTAATCCAGGTCTCTAGCTGTCTACATACCAAGTTCAGCGCAATCGGTACAGTAGTTTTTGCGTGAAAGAGTAACAAACATCCATACATCTATACATCCTCACAAACTTTCACTATTATAATATTAGCAGGATAATTCATATAATTTATTTGTGAAACCTACAAAATGTGTGCTTGTATGTACATATTTGTAAAACTTAAGATAGACTGGAGATCACCAGTCAGTTGCAGCGCAATCTGTTCAGTAGTTTTTACGTGAAAGAGCAGCAAACATCCATACACACTCACAAACTTTCACGTTTATAATATTAGTAAGATCTTCAGTGTATTCAAGTCTGAAGAAAACACGTATGCCACGTTTGTTGTATTGAACAAAATAGGACTCCAAATCAATTTATTTTGCAAATAGATCTTTTGTAGCACTTTTTAACCGACGAAAAAAAAAGTATATATAAAAAATATATAACATAAAAAAATATATATATTTTTTTTTTTATGTTTGTTCAGCCCTCTCTCCGTTATTTATGAACCGATTTTGATTATTCTTTTTTTGTTAGATAGGGTATACCTCAAGGGTGGTCCCATGTCAAGGAAGTCAAGATCTGATGATGGGATCCTGATAAAATTGAGAGAAACCCTCGAAAATTGGAGGAACGAATAGTGTTTCTGTTTACTTTTCATTACTTTTTCAGGTATTTGCGTTCAGAAATCATCACCTCATGTAGCTGAGCTGATGATGAAAAAAATTATCAAATAAAAATCTTTTTAACAAAAAATTAAACCGACGGAAAGAACTAAAAAGCAAAAAATAAATAACTATAAAATTTTTATAATCTAATTTTGAGTCGGTGCCAAATAATAAAATGATTAATTACACCTACGTACAGTTGGTTGTTTTGCGCCGACTCAAAATAAGATTATAAAATTTTTATAGTTATTTATTTTTTGCTTTTTAGTTCTTTTCGTCGGTTTAATTTTTTGTTAAAAAGATTTTTATTTAAATAGATCTTTTCTAGCACTTTTACACGTTGATTTGTTCTTTAAAATTTGATGGTGCCCGCATTTCTTATGACTAGCTTTGAGAAGAAACGCCGAAATAAACTCAAACTGTGCAAGTGCCTAGTGTAGGGTGCGGTGAATTTGCTCATTGCATTGCGTTTAATCGTAATCGTTCGTCACCAATTCGTGTCTTAGGCGTCCATTAGACGCTCATGCAAACGTCAATCATTATCAAAAGTCATGATTGACGGAATAATATCGTCAATCACCTTTTCGATCGTGGCAAAACTGACAACAAAACCTGTGTGCAATGGCGGCTTACAAGAGTAAACACAAATTAAATACTGCATGTTATAATGTGCAAATGCGATAGCGCTTTAAACGAGGTTAAGTTAAAAAAGTTGGTTTTGAATGAGTCAGTCTCCCTGTGCATGTCAGTGTGAGTGGTTGTGTCGAGTGTGTGTTATCTTTGTGCATTTACGTCGATGACATAATACTACACGGTAAGTTTATAATAACTAGAGATCGCGTGGTGGTCGAATTTCGACCATGGTTTATTTCATTGGCCAATATTACTTGACCTGTCATTGTATAGACTTTTGTACCATGACAGGTCAAAATATATACTGGACACTCATGGCTGTATGTACCCGTTTTTGCATTTTTTTAACTTTGTAGCAAATATTGTTCAAAAATTTTAGCATTCGTCACTTCTTCTCTGTATAAACTATAAGTGTGCGAAATTTCATACTCCCCCGTCCACCCAATTTTCGTAAAAAGGGATCCAAAGTTTTCGCTTCACGTATTAATATATAGATATTTCGTGTTTTAATAAAATGCAATGTCTTTGACTTTTAAAAATCATGGCCATATTACGGCGGGGGTCATAACAGTGCATTCGACTCAACGTTAGAGGTCGTGGGTTCGGTTCTTATTTAGTGCATATATTTGTAGGTATGAATATGTAGGTTTGCATTTTGGGTGTTTTTGAAGTTATACTTCTTTTGGCGCGTTAGGGAAAAATGATGAGAGTAAATTTTTACGATGCGCGCGCGCACCGTCTCAAAAAACCGACACCCTGAAGTTAGCTAGTCAACATTTTAGTTTTTCAAAAAAGTTACCAACTTCACGATATTTATTCAAGTGTTTCTGAACTTACAACACGTGTTTTGTATCAGTCCGAATAAAATATATATAAATATACATAAATATATATTTTTTCAAATAATATATCGTGGTAACTGATATTTATTAACAATATATTGATTTAAAGATAATTTACTGTGATTATAAGTGATAAAAACGGTTTTTACATATTACTTTGAGTACGTTTGTAGAATTTGAGGTTAGTTGACGGCATGTATTATTTATTATACACACACTTTTTTAATTTGTTGTGTGTAATGTATGTATGTATGTATATGAGCAGTCTGGTAACTATAGTACAGGCTCTGCTGCTAGACACCACACACACGACCGTCTGATCCCAAATTAGGCCATAGTCTTTCTAGACTGCTAATAAACATACTTATATATTACTAACTACATACATATATATTATAGATAAATTACACCCAGACACAGAACAAATGATCGTACTCATCACACAATTTTTTGTCCTGGGTGGGAATCGAATCCACGACCAGAGGTCTCAGCAGTTAGGATCACTAACCAATAGACCAACAGTCTTGTCAAATATATGTCCAAAAACCAACTTCATATTAAATTCGTTGTTGGTTTTTAAGACAGCTTAATTTGCCGAGTGTCAATCTTTGTGGTTTTGTGGGTCGCTGTTGTATATCCTTGGTGTACCTAAAGGAGTCACATCAGGTGGAATGTGGATTGCATTAGGTCCATTTAAAGAAAATTAGAGATCAATTCGACCATAAGTAAGTTTTGAATGTGTAACTCCTGAAGTATCATTGTGTGGACTTTCCATACCATGAGATGTCAATATATACAGCGTGTAAGTATCACCGTCGCGAATATCTTACAAAAACGTCTTTCCTTGGATACTTATCACAATGCAAAAGTCAGTTCATATCATGAAAATGCGAGATTAAGGATTTAAGTCATTAGTTTCTTTTGGTGCGGTACGGTGAATGACCTTCAACGCCGTCGAAGCAGCTGATTGCATAAATGTTGATTAATTGATTACATTGCAGTTTTTGGCCGTATGGGGTATTTATTTATTTTTTTGGGTAAAATGTTCTATTTACTCATTGTGATATTACTTAACCAAAAAAAAAAATATATAAAAAAAAATAATGAATTTCAATGATTTTCGACTCAGAATGATGGTCTGAATACACTATTTCAATATTCGGTACGGTGTTTCTTACACCGTGTATATTTTTAAGTATTTTGTTAAAAATTATAGTATTTTTTTCTTTAAATAACTGTTTATATTAGGCATTATATGGCGGAAAGCTATTGTTTATGGAAATTCCTTGAGGAGTATTTTTTTTTGTAATCGTTGGTGTTTCTTACAAATAGAGGGTGATGGTAGGTTTTCTTTCTCAATAACATTTATTTTTTTATTTTATTTGTTTGAAATTAAGTCGTAGGATGTGAAAAACTTTAATTAAATGAGTTACCTGTGCTTGTCCTAACATTTTCAAATTACTGTTTTTCATCAAGACGATATGAAATGAAATGAAAAAATGAAATGAAATTAAATGGAATGAAATATTAGACGCCAACAATCGAAATTCTTAGGAATTAGGGAAAAATATTATTTAAATACTTTGCCCAAATACCGAAGATAATTTCTTTACAACGGTATCATAATTATTTATTTTCAAGCTTTGCATCTCTAACTCATTCGCATTCACGAATATTCGCATTTACGAATATTCGCATTTTATGATATTCGCATTCAATATGGTATGGATGGATGGAATGTAATGATAATATAACTAACTGATAAGAGTTAAATTTTTTTTTATTTAGTTATATTTTTTTTATTTGAATAAGAAAATGATAACGGAACAGTCTTGAGGTAGGCAAACTAAATTGAAAAATTTTTGCCTTTGCTCTTGTTTGTTTAATTAAAATATAACATAACAAAATAGCTAAACTCAGAAAGAAAATAAGGATTTTTTTTCCATGGTGCTATCTAGTTCCATGTTCAGATGACGGGCGTTGAGCGCGCGTCTACAACTACACGAAACTACACGATTTTTGTTGTTGAACACTAGATAAAAAATACACCGCGTGCTTAACTCGCGCTTAACGCCTGTCATTAAAAAAAATATTCTCGTTCCCTTTCACTAGAATCTATTATCACTTTCAGAGTGTCCCTTAATAACCCAGATTTATCTGAAAAACTGGCATTCGAGCCAAAGTTTTCCCTACTCTGATTTGTCATTTTAGAACGCTTTGGATTTGAAAAAGAAGCTGGCAAGCTTAAGTCGTCATTCCCAATTAAATCTAAAATATTTTTCATTATCTAGTCTTTTTGCACCTCCGATCAATAAAAGCCGAAGCGAAATGTCAAACCTGTCAAACGTTTTGTTGCGCCTTTTTGAAAAGTCAATATTCGCATTCATATTCGCGAATGTGAACAATCCAACATTCGTTACATCACTAGTATGTAGGTATATAAGTGTGTTTATGAATATAGTGTATATATGAATACATGATTGTATAAAATGTTAGTGATTGCTTACATTTATTTCCCTGTATTATCTAAGTATATTTTATGTGTTTGTAGTTATGATGCACCTAGTTTTAAAGCTTAGCAACTTGATTCCTCTCGACTAAAATTCGTTTCGAAGTGAAACTTCTTTAGAATCGTTGTGATTTGAAAAAGTGACACTAAAAAGAGACAAATACAACACAATAGGATTTAGCCTGCCAGAGAATGAGATAGAATACAAGTATACAGCACTAAAAAGAGACAAACATATTCATAAATAGGATTTATCCTGCGAGAGAATGAGATACAATACAAGTAAACAGTGTTTCTTATAATCTTCGTATGCTAGCACGTGTCTTTGCGCCTGCGTACTACGAAGCCTTCAGAAAATGCGTCAACGTGGTGTATTATGCATTACATACATTATTAAAATTCGTTGGTTAATTAATTTAGAAGTTTCGCTTTTGCCGCGTGTGAATTGAACACACACACTTTTTTTTCTCTATTTCTTTTCCACACCAAAACTACTCATTAGTACCCTTTGTATCTTGTGATTTTTGTCCATCTTAAGGTTGCTAGTAGAGTTTGCATTTACCGATAAAGCCTCCCGTTATAACATATCAATTCTATCTATTCTAAAATTATGAATATTTATGAGATTATAACTGATGTGTGCAATAGTGTGCACTGAGACGATTTATAAATGTCATTACCGTTATAGAGAGAGAATTAAAAACGACTTGGCGATGTTAGTCAAGTAATCTCTAATATGAAAATGAATCCCTATTTCCCTTGGTCACGGCATCACGCGTGAACGGCTGGACCGATTTCGCTAATTCTTTTTTTTTTGTGTTTGTTATTGTCAGGACAAGGTTCTTATGAAAGAAAAAATTAAGAAAGATGAGCAGAAAATTAGAAAATTCAAAAAACTTAACGACCATACTAACTTTTCTAATGTAACCTTAGCGCTTTTGACATAACTGTCAGTCGTTTGACAGTTGGCGCGATTGACAGAATGCGCGCTGCAAAATTATACCAATTCGAATTCAATATTCATAGTTAAGACAGGACAACGTCTGTCGGGTCAGCTAGTTTTATAATAAATTAACTTTAGGAAAATTGCAAAAAATAAACGCTCACCATCCATTTTCGGGCTCCATCATCAGACCATTGTTACCACACTCAATCTTTTGGGCCCAAACTCGAAGGTTTTACTAGTGGCCACTGAAGAATTCAAGGTCAACTGATCTGACGATAGAGCTAGGAGGTGGATAGTGGAACTCCAAGATACCAAATAATAGTATTGTCATCCCACCTACATACAAAGTTTCATATCGATACGACAATTAGAAGTAAATTAAAATTGACTTCCGAGATTCGTAAATTCCATTGTTAATTAGTTATGTACTTAGTTACAAGCGAAGCTAATAAAAGCGAACTATAACTATATGATTTATTTCCTCTTCCACAAAGGTAACTCAAACCGACCCTTCACCAAGATATACCTAAACTTATTAAACTCCCCTGCCCCCTCACAAAGCATCTGAACAGAGTTTTCTAAAATATGAAAATGGCATTTGTTTGAAAAAAAATAAAAAAGTGTTTAAAAAAAACTACACCACGTTGACATTGACATATTACTTTATGTCAATGTCAACGTGGTGTCATTTTTCGCAGACGCAAAGACAAAGGTTATAGGAACTTTATCGTGATACTTCCGTTTCATCGAATTTCAAATCACAACGATTCCAAAGAAGTTTCACTTCAAAAAGTTGTTCTTATGTTTTCCCCCCGTTCGATTTTTCTCCGGTGTTACTGGTTTCTGTGGAAAAATCGAACTAGCTTCTATTTTCGAATAAGAGGTCCGTCGTGACCTCAACGCAGCACAGAGGCAATGATACAGACTCTCCGAAAACTATAGTAAGCTGGAATCTTTCCCGTCACCCAACACACTACACAGTGGTTTCTAACCTTTTCAATCTTGTCACGCCTATGACTTAGGTAGGGAAATTCTCATGTTACCCCATAATTATGTTACTAAACCTAAAAAAAAAATTGCGAATGTAAAATGTTGTGTGAAGGTACTGTTTCGCATTAACAAGTTTTTGAATGTTATGTTTTGTTTCACATCTGTAAGCAGTACTAACATTTTATGACCTCTGTCTGCTATACCTAATAAGTTATTCGGTACCTACTTTGAGATAAATAAATTTTACACAATTCTGTTTTTGAAATAAAAACTTATTTAGGCACGTTTGTGCACTTTTGCTATGGGGAAAAAGCACTGAACTCGTGACCGTCACGCTAATAATACATATATAGATCCACTAGAGGGCGCTAATCTAAACATTGAGTTCTGTCAGCTCCTTAATTAATGTCACCAACCTGCTAATGTGACGTTTTAAGTTCGTCGTTTCGTTTAAGTTTTCACTTCTGTCGGCAGTCCCATGACTACCTATTTTTTTCACACTTAGTACATGAAATGCATGGGTAACCTAGATTCGGTCTGTACATGCATGGATAATAACTCCCAGGTTAGGAACCATGGCACTAGACTTTAATACAGCGACCTTGAAAACTTAGATAACTTTTTACGTTTACTGAAGATAATCATCTACGTATCAACAAGCCATTTTCACTGTGAAATATTTGAAATATGTAAGTAAACTGTAGTTCAACTGTGAAGCATTCTTATCGGAGCGCATTATATGTTATCGGAAAATAACTCGAACGTCCATTACATTCGTTTACACGAGACACTAAAGCTGTAAGCATTAAAAACTATATTGATATGATCACGTTAATCCTAACTAATGAGTTTGCTTGTTTCACTTGTTTTTTACGCTTTCAAGCATTAACTACTAAACCAAATGGTTATGACATTTTGCATAGGTACTTGTCAGGTAGGTACCTTTTTTATGGTATAGTGGGCAATCGAGCAGACGGGTCACCTACATGACTACCGCCGCCCATGGGCAGCTGCAACTGAAGAGTCACAAAGTCACAAGTGCGTTGCCGGCTGTACCTAAAAAAATTATTGTGGCAATCGTCCGCCTTGACAACATTTTGCGTGAAAGAGTAACAAACATCCATACATCCTCACAAACTTTCACATTTATGAAATTAGTAGGATAGATATTTCTATACGTTATAATACTGATTCTGTTATAAGATGTTACATAAAAATGTGGCCATATTGTTTTTTTGGTTGAAACTCTCAAGAGTCTCCTCCTCGCGGGTCAGGGTGAAGTGAAACGTCAAAATCGAACCGACTAAAACGGTGTTCCGTAAAAAATATCTGAGTATAGAGTATAGAAGCTCTGCTTAGTGTGGGTCTAGATAACGCTGTGTAATATGTGGAGATAAAACGGATAGCTGTTTAGCCGGAAAACCGGATGCCGGATACCGGATATCCGGCCAAACATTGTCGATTGCCACGTTCTTAAAAAAAACTTGAAACTAAGAAAAGTAATCTTATCTTAACACGCATGAGGGCCTCGTTGAACGCTGAATTAGAAAGTCATTTTAATTCCTTAAGTCTTAAATCTTAAATCTGCGTCAAGTAGATACACTTATCTACTTGACGCAGATTTAAGACAAGCTACGGAGTGCTCTTGACTCAGAATGAGCTTGACAGACGATTCTATTGGGATTTATAAAACGCCTTGGCCGATTCCTTTAGTCCTGCAGTTAATCTTTAACATCAAAAAACTCTTGCTTCTTATATACCTCACGATGTTCCTCAACTACCATTAAACCTTGAAAGGTTTAATGATAGTTGAGGAACATCATCAACATGGTATGAATACCATACCCATTTATTTAGAACACCACCAATTTAATCATAGTGCGTTCTGTATGGTCGACTCCTACCGGTATTCCCACTAACGTTTCCCTTATACACCTATTTGTGTTGTCATTCGTCCCAGTCTCACTACCTGGACTTAATCAAGTTTAGCAGAATTTGTATGAAAGATGCACGCAGCAGTGGTGTATACAGTAAAAGACTTTTCCTAAGTTGGCCTTGTATATATTGTCTTAAACAAGTGAACCCGTTGGTTTCCTCTTAAGGCAAAGATATTTGATTTATTTATTACTATTAATATTGTAGTAAATGATAGTATGACGATGATATGTATTTGTTAAGCGGCTTAAATAAAGTACCTATATTTAATATCCGGTTTCCGGTTAGGTCGGATATCGGATAGTTGCCGGATATTCGTTTCATCTCTAGTAAGATGTTCCCGGATATTTTTATTATTAACGCTTACTATAGCCGCTTTTACTTTTTAAAGGTTTATATTATACTAGCTGTGCCCGCGACTTCGTCCGCGTGGAATATTGTATTTATATCGAATCAACAGCCTAAAAAATAAGTTTCAAGCTTCTAGCTCTAAATATGACGATATTTCCAGACAACTTTTCATCCCCACCTTTCAACCCCTTGCACCCCTTTTTTCGCATTATAGGGCTCTAGACTATCTGCGTACCAAATTTCATTTAAATCGGTTCAGTAGTTTTGGCGTGAAAGGGCGACAGACAGACAGACAGAGTTCCTTTCGCATTTATAATATTAGTAAGGATTTGACGAGTCTGAACCAATTACATCATTACAAATTAATTGTATGTGTTTGCCTTCATGTTTTGAAATAAAAATGACATCATCCAGAACCGCAAAGGTTATTCCTAAAATAGGATGAATTGGTTGTCTTTAGATTCTTTGTTAATAAGTACCTACCCATTTAACACTGAAACGCTTTAATTAGGAATTGTTAACTTGTTAATAGGTTGATGTTAGGAAAAAAATTGTGGAAGAATTCAAGGTCTTCGTATAAAGGTGTGGGAAATATACATTTGTAAATGTATTTTTGTCTATGGTTCAATAGTGTAGTGAATAATTTGTTGTTATGTTTGTTTTCGTATTAACACTAATATTTTAATCGTTTTTGTCTCCTAGTTTGCCAAGGAGGGAATTAGATCGAAATACACTTGAGGGCAATGAATCCGGGTCACATAAAGATACCTGAAATCTCAGAAGCTAACAATGCTAGCTTAGTGAAATAATAGACAATTATATACTCCTTAAATTAAAGTAATAAAATTCTTAGTGTTTGTAAAGTTATGCCATCAAAAATGTCATAATAAAAAATATGGAACTAAACATCGTATAAGAAACTTGGTGTACAGCATGCCAAACCACAAAACCGCAATTATGGCAGCATCTGGAGCTATCACAAAGTACTAAAATTTGAGAAAAATGTAAAGTTGTAGAAAAATATGTTGTTTTTCTATTTTTTTATGTTTATAATACAAAGTGACAAATAAATTTTATTACTTCCATTTAAGAAGTATTTGATCGTCTAATAAACACAATTTATTTCACTAAACTTGCATTCTTAGCTTCCGAGATTTTCAGGCATCTTTATGTGACCCGGATTCGTATCTCTATGTGACCCGGGTTAATTGCTCTTGAGTGTATGTACAGCTTTTCATGAGGCTCACCGAGTGTCATGCTTAGTGTTTTAATGGGTCACTGTTTTTGATCCTGATGGTGAACAAAAGTCATAGCAGTGGCAATGAGTTTGGAATTAGTCCAATTATAATTTAAGTTACTTTAAATTCAATATAAGCACTTCAGAAATCAAACGTCACATGTGGTACACCCCTCCCCCCTCCCCCATGTGACCTTTGATTTCTTATTTTTTTTCTACGAAATCTGGCCGTCTTTGTCCGTATGAAATATTAGACGACGATAATGTTGTGTGCGAATTTTGCTATTACAACTACGATAAGAAAACATATCTACAATATATCACAACAAGGAAAAATATACATCTAAATTACGACAATCAAACTCACTATCAATATATTATTTATAAATAGCCAAAAAGCATACGTGTTTCCATTTTCTCTCTGCTTCTTAATAGATTTTTGAAGTGAAAACTTCTTTAGCGGCGTTGTGCACTTTTTGGGATGGGTAAAAAATGTTAAACTCGCGTCAGGACACGTGACCTGATCGAAAATTCGTAAAACGGAGCCGAGTTTCTTATATTTGAAAAAAAATATAACATTCGAAATTCAAACATTTATGAGCGGCCAGGAGCGCAGAACTTCCAGTGTACCCTATGTATACATTTAGATATGTTATTACCTACTTTTTATTTTTAATGTGTGTGTGTGTGTATGTATATGCAAATAGGTACATTGTGAAGTTATGTTTTCACTTCTGACGTGCATTCCTACGACTGACTGTCTTTTTTAATTTTTTTGGTTTAGTAGGTATTGACGAACTCGTGATGATGACCAAGGCTTGAGAATTTATAGCTAATAAATAATAATAAAAAATTGACAGTAAAACAAACTGACAATAAAAAAATTGACAATGAAAACTGACAATAAAAAGACGCGTGAGGTGTCTTAGTGACACCCAGTTAGAACGAAGTTCCTTTCACTTTAGGGATTAAATAAATTGTATAAAAATTTAGTAAATATTGTAAAAACTCGCAAGTAAAATTGCGCCATCTGTGAAAGTTGTCCGAACTAGTATGCATAATTACTATACAACCAACATCAAATTACAGTAGTATCGCCTAGAATCCACAGATGGCGTCAATAAAATAAATCAAGGTCAGCATTTTTTGTAGCGCTATCACTTTTTACGTCTCCCCGCCGCCGAGCGTCTGAAGTGTAACGTGCGTTAAGGAATTTCGTTCCAAATAAATTCCAACAATAAAATATTAACGAAAAAAATAAAATTACGAACAATAAAATATTAACGAAAAAAATAAAATTACGAAAAGAATACTGACGAGCTGTTGTTTTAAAAAAAAAGAACAGTTTTTAAATGTGGAATGCTAGTGTGCGTGTCTTAAAATGAACTAAAGTAAATTGTAATGAGCTAATGCCCAAAAACCGTGTTTAAATGCCATCATTGCAGAGACAATTAGGTCACCGTGTCTGACCAATTTTAATAAGCCTAGCTCAGACAAGCGTGAGTCAGACCTCCATAGCCGTCGATTCAGTAGTTATTACGTATCGATGATTAGGTTACCTGCTATCTATACTAATATGATAATGCTGAAACGTTTTTGAAGTGAAACTTGTTTAGAATCGTTGTGATTTGAAATTCGATGAAACGGAAGCATCACGATAAAGTTCCTATAATATAATCTTTGTCTTTGCGCCTGCGTACTACCAATCTTTGTCTTTGCGCCTGCGTACGTCAATGTCAACGTGGTGTAATTTTTGTGCATTTTTTCTCCATATTTCACTTATACTGAATTGATTCTTTACAAATTTACATTTAAATGTACCTACAATACTTAATGATAAGACAAGTCACAACAAATAACGACATGTCGTTATATTTTAATATTTCTATATTTTTAAATGGTACATGTTTATATCAAAAATTAAATTAAAATAAAGAAATGAAAAAATGTTGACATTTAATTTTGCGAATGCGGCTCACATATCTCGTGACTTTAAATAACAATTGTCCTATTTAACACTATTATAAGAACAACACATGTTCTAACTACACAGCAATAGTTTTATAAATGCAAAGATGTTTATTGCTTTGTTCTTCTTTCACGCAGCAATGGAGCAACTTGTAGACGTAATTTTTTTTGCATAGTTTTTTCTCAGGTCATATATAGGCATAGGCCTCTCTATTTTTTTGCATAGGAATAATGATAGTTCACAGCCTGGAACGCATACCTAGATCTAAAGGGAGCTAACTCAAAATTTTCAATTTTTAAGTTATGCACACCATTGTATTCCTTATCTCAATACCTACTTACCGACCAATTAAACAGGTTTAAAAATATCACCACTACTCGTCGCTAGAGGCTAAATTCACCAATATTCATCAAATCAAAATAATATAATTCTTTTAAAAAAAAACCGACTTCAACAAAAAAAAACTATTCCATAAAAGACTTATATATGGTTTTCTCATGGATGCCATTGTCAGAACTGGACCAAATGAAATGGGACCACACGGGAAGCACCAGCTTTCAAAAAAAAAAAGAATCATCAAAATCGGTTCACCCAGTCGAAAGTTCTGAGGTAACAAACATAAAAAAAACATACAGTCGAATTGAGAACCTCCTCCTTTTTTGAAGTCGGTTAAAAACAAATATACCATACATTGTTAAACAATAGGGAAACAACCACCGAAATTCATTTTTCAGCCCCAAAACATGATTAAAACACAAGATTCCTGCAATATCTATCTCCTATTCTTCTAGTTGCATATATAAAAAAGCATAAATCAAATATTAGCTTTTCTGAAAAAAGTGATTTTTTTTATTTCTTACCTGTTTAGATCTAGGTGTGCAATGTTATATGCCAAAAAATACATGGCTCGGTAAGAAGTTAATTCGAAAAATCAGTTATTATTATTGTTAGTCTTAGGAAACATTAACCAGACCATAGAGTTTCCTTCCTTGATATTAAGCGTGGTTGCTATTACACGTAATAGCAGACTGTCGTAACAACGATTTGACCTTGCATGATGTCATCGCGAGGTCGCAAATTACAACTTTAATTTTTAATCTATGCTCACTGAATTTAAATATGCGTTAATTTGTATGTGTATGCAATGTTTTTAATTGTTTTTATACTGCGTGTAGTTATGTAGGTATTACTAACTACTTATTGTAATGTTGTTAACATATACACTTTTTGATTGGAATCTCTATGGTATAGGGTTGCCAGTTTTATAATTTTTCTCGTGTTTGGAAATAATATTTATAAATGTGGACTGGTGGTTTCTGGTAGAATTTTCTTTAAGCTGTCAACAGAGATCTGTAGGTTAGGTGATATCTTGGCATCATACGAGTGACACTTTTGGTATACATGCGCCTACATGCGTTGTTAGTTTGCTTTCCATCATGCTTACACTATACTCGTTTACCTGTAGGGAGGCAAACAAGTGTCGGTATCGTAAGCTTGTGCGTTACACTAGTAAAAAAAAAATTCGCCTGACGTAAACTCGCTGACTTTTCTAGGGTAGACGTACCTTGTCCGTTTGCCTGTTTGTTCGTAGCTATACCCACCGGTCCTGGTATCCGCTTTTCGCTTCAGTTATACGTGAGCCGTGTCCTTATTTGGAACGTTCGTTATATGAAAATGCCTAAAAAGACCTGCTTCAACTAATTAAAAAAAAGTACTCGTAAATGAATAGAAGCTGTAAATGTATGTGCTCCAGACGTTCTGACCTAAATTGGCACTTTCATGGAGTCACATTTGACCTCTAATTTGACCAATTATATCAACGTTGGCGGTTTATTCGATTAGGAAGACATGCTTGATATACAGTCTAAGGCCTCCTCTACACGTTGGCTCATCCCGATAGACCACTGTTTTTTAGCCATCGTGTGGATCCTATAAAGAAGTCGGACTGCTTTCCGAGTGGATAAGCTCCGAAAGAGTCTTACTTGCTTGTGTAGATATTATACAACAATTAATTAAGTTATAGTTGGTGTCAAAATTACTTAAAATACAGTTGAATTTTGCGTTTTTATTTCAACTTTCTATATCTCCATATTCGTATTTAATAAACTCACATAAGTGAGATTTTAGAATTTTACAAATGATACTCAAAATACATTCGTCTGTCAAATCTCTTGTAAAGAGTTGCTGAAATCATGCTTTATAAAGCACTTTGATTTGATCATTGGATCAATTAACAGAGTTTAATGAAATTGTATGTAAGTAAATTTTTCTTTGGTCTAGGTTTCAGAAATTTGAATTGATTTGACACCACTGTTAACTTGACAGCTTTGTTAGTTGAACGATGAAACGGAGCGTCACCTACTAAACTTGGTACCCACTCAAATGAAGAGGGGTGTAGGATACCGACATCATTGGTATATCGTAGTCAGCTTACAGTTACTCCTGGGCTATGCTATGAGAGACAACGAATTTGTAATTAGAAGTTAAGTTTTAATTTTTAAATGATAGACGAAAAAAAAAAGAGTTCCAGCCATAATACACATTTAATAATAACGGACAAGTGCGAGTCTGAGTCTCGCACCGAGGATTCCGTTCAAACTCGTATTTATTTTATTCAGAATAGGGGCAAACTATTATAGTTTGATGAGATGATTAAAGTGTTCACTATTAAATAGAAATGAGTTAATAAACATTATTATTTTATACCTTAGCGCCAAGTCATTGGACGGCCTGACAATAGTTGGGTGATAAAAAAGGCTAAGCATGCATTATAAGTTGATAACAATCACTTGAGTGCTGTTTGAGGTACGAACAAAATAGTCCGTTTTTTCGAGTGACAAACTTAACTCCTGCCGCTCTAAAAATACTCTGTAATACATCGATATAATATGTAAGTCAATTTTCCAAGTGCAAAATATAAGTTTGTAATTGCAAAAATACGTTAAAATATGAGGCTCAAATGGCCGTATCAAAAGATACGTATTGCGTTGACTTAGAAAGTTGAATATTTCAAAGCTAGCAAAGACCGCAGACAAGTATTTGATGGTAATTTCAACTAGATACCTCCATGCGTTTTTGACAAAAAGGGTCTTAACAGACAGACAAATGGACAACGAAGTGATCCTTCTAATAAGAGTTCTGTTTTTCCTTTTTAGGAACGGAACCTTAAAAAACTTACCTATACAACAGGACAACGTCTGCTGCGGTCTGCTACTTAACATTGTAGAAATACTTCCTCCTAATGCTTCTGAGCAATGCATAAAATAAACAATAGAGCTAGTTGTGTACCCTGAGGAGAGGAGGACATTTTGACTAGCCTGTTGGTCTAATGGTTAGTGACCCTGACTGCTAAGCCAGAGGTCGTGGGTTCGATTCCCACCCAGGACAAATATTTGTGTGATGAGCACGATCCTTTGTTCTGTGTCTGGATGTTATTTATATATATTATGTATGTATTTAGAAATATATAAGTATGTTTATCAGCAGTCTGGTTACCATAGTACAGGCTCTGCCTAGTCTGGGCTCAGACGGCCAAGTGTGAAGTTATTATTTCGGATATTCTTTATAATAAACATCAAGTTTGATTCGCTCGATTCTCAACAGATTAATAATTATGGCAGTTGCCAATGGCAAAAAAATATTATTTAAGAGTAAAATAAATGTTAAATGAAAAATTTCGCTGCACTAATGGCACAATGGTTGGCAGTGTTGTGGGTTCAAATCCCAGACGGGACAAAAATTTGTGTGGTCCACAAATAATTGTCTCGAGTCTGGGTGTTTTTTGTGTCCGTTGTTTGAATGATTGTGAAATCCCCCGCGACACAGGAATATTCCTATTCCTAATGCGGGAGTTGTCTATTAAAAAAGGAAAGAAAAGAAAGAAAGAAATAATATTCATTATTATTTTCAAGCAAAGCTAACTATTCAAAGTAAATTATTTAACGATAGCAAGGTATGAAGGGGGATCATCTGCAAGTTTTTAACCGACGAAAAAAAAGGAGGTTCTCAATTCAACTGTATATATTAATATTTTTTTTATGTATGTTCAGCCCTCTACATACTTAGTCGGTGCCAAATAATAAAATGATTAATTACCTACGTAGAGCCATGTCCATTGCTACGTAGGTACATATAAAATTTATATAATTAATCAGTTTGTTGTTTGGCATCGACTCAAAATAAGTTTACATAAATTTTGATAGTTTATGTAAATAAGCTCAAGACTTAAGACTTAAGACGTTTATTTATTTTTTGCTTTATAATTATTTTCGTCGGGTTCTTGTTAAAAAGATTTATTGATGTTGCGATAACACTTCTGCAGTTCTACCCTCCGTCAAAGAGATACAAATTTGCTTTGACATTTCTTTTTTTTATTATTGCACGTCAGAATGACCTCAAACCGTCCGATGGAAAGCTAGAGTACGGTCCAAAGACTGAGGACCACCATTATAGATACGGATGATACTAAAATGGTCGCCCTCAGCTTGACGGCCTCGAGAGATGCTTTTTCACGCCCCGCTTAAAAGACCCGGGATTATATGACGAAGGGATCACGTCTGCTGGTAATGCATTCCACATTTTAATAGTGCGGCAAAGAAAGGAGTTGCTGAACCGTTTGGTTCTAGTTGGAATTGTTTGCACTGTAAGGGAGTGACACCTCAACCCGCCACGTGTTGTTCTGGATAGGAAAGGAGAGGGTGGGATCAATTGGAATCATGGAAAATCAACCGTATTACACAGAACCCGGCAATACATAAGTATTACGGATAGTAGTCATTACATAAACTTCTCGTGTTCAGTGTAAATTTCAACACTGACCTTGTTTTTCCATTTAACACTAACAAACATTATTCTATAATTGGTTCAAACGTAATTGGATTAACATCGATTATCACTATAAAACAAATGTACTACGAGCAAGATCGTATTGAGTAAGAATAAAAACTTGAGTGTGGCGCGTGACACGGACGCGGTAGCTCGCTTTACTCGTTGGTTAAGGACCCTTGGCGGTCCAAAAACTAGTCGCGAATTACCGAAATTCACACGTGAGTACGCCGTCTTTCTTACTAATATTATAAACGTGAAAGTTAATCAATTGTTTGGATTTGTCTCACGAGATTGTCGATATGTGGAATATCGATTCGGCGATCATTGTTCCGATTGTCATATCTGCTCATGGATTGATAGCTAAAAGCCTCGATCAACACCTTATGAGGCTGGCATTAGACAGCTGGATCAAGGGACTGATGCAGAAGGCAGTTCTCCTCAACACGACCCGTACAGTGAAGAGGTTCCTGTCTTTAGAGCCCTAACCACACGTATCTTGGTCCCTGTACCCGATGTCGGTGGTCTATTTTTTATATTTCTAAAGTTGTATTTTGTTTTGTACGTATTTAAAAATGTAATTGATAAGTTTTAAGAGAATAATAATAATCTTTATTAACCCAAAAATAGGATTTACAGTTAACAAAAATAATTTTATTTTAACATGTTGGTAAATTAAACTTAGTAGAATGTAATTACACGGTACAATACGACCGTTATAAACCCTGTCTCTTACCCTAGGGGAGTTCGTAAGGGTGTATGTATGTTTGTTGGTCTTTCACGCAAAACTACTGAAGCGATTGCGATGAAACTTAGTATGTAGATAGCTGGACACCTGGATTATCACATAGGCTATTTTTTATCCCACGGCATCGGGAGTTACGCGGGTAAAACTGCAGGGCGCAGCTGGGTATTTAAAAAGTGCAAAATTGTTGCTGATTAACTAGATTTTAACGAACCAGCGGCAGTTTGTACAACAGACTTATAGTTTTTCATCTTCATACTAAACGTTATTTTACATCAGTTATTAATATGATTTGTTGTTGTTGGGGCACGTTTTTGCCTACAATCACTATACGCTACACTGATCCCTGTTAAAACAGTCGCGTTTTTAACCGACGAAAAAAAAGGAGGTTTCAATTCGACCGTAGATATATATTTTTTTTTTAGGTTTGTTTAGCCCTCTCTCCGTTATTTATGAACCGATTTTGAATATTCTTTTTTTGTTAGATAGGGTATACTTCAAGGGTGCCATGTAAAGGAAGTCAGGATCTGATGATGGGATCCTGATAAAATTGAGAAAACCCTGAAAATTGGAGGAACGAATAGTGTTTCTGTTTACTTTTCATTACTTTATCAGGTATTTGCGTTCAGAAATCATCATATCATGTAGCTGAGCTGATGATGAAAAAAAAATCATCAAATAAAAATCTTTTTAACAAAAAATTAAACCAAAAATAACTAAAAAGCAATAAATAAATAAACCTCTTAAGTCTTGAGCTTATTTACATAAACTATCAAATTTTATATAAACTTATTTTGAGTCTGCGTCAAATAATGAAATGATTAATTACCTACGTATAGCCATGTCCATTGCTACGTAGGTACATATAAAATTTAGATAATTAATCAGTTTGTTGTTTGGCGCCGACTCAAAATAAATTAATATAAAATTTTATAGTTAATGTAAATAATCTCAAGACTTAAGATGTTTATTTATTTATTGCTTTTTAGTTATTTCGTCGGTTTAATTTTTTGTTAAAAAGATTTTTATCAATTTTGTATCGACAACATCTCATCGCGTTCTCACGTTTGTAACGATAACATCTTAAGGGCTCAATAATTAAACCATACGTGTGAGATATAGTGTTTCACTTGAATAACTCCAGAGGTTGAACCGACGTAACCGCCAGTATGAACATATGTCATGGTTAAATAATAGCTATGTCCTACTGAATCATGAAACAATGGGTAATAGACTATTGTCTGATCTTAGGGTGACCACGCTACCGGAATCGACCGGAATATTCCGAGTATTTACTAAAAATTACTACAAAATATCATTAAAACACAATAATACTCATAGGCCAGTGGAATTAGAAAAACGCGTATGTAGTTGCGCACAGGTTTACACATAGTAAAACTTGTTCGTTAGTATATCAGAAACATGGTCCCTTTTTATTTTTTTCGTGTGGAAACCAGAAACATGGTCCTGAATTTCATCCCATTTTTGACGTTCGGAACATTGTGAACGTTTTAATGCGAAATCACCAAAAATTGAGTTTTTTTTTGTAATTTTTCCTGTCGTATTATAATTGCGCATATCGAACTTTTTTTATCGTATAAGTGGTAGAAATCCTAAAAATTTAAAACCAGTTCAATTAAAATTGGTTCATTATTTCTTGAAATAATGACGAATTACACAATCATTCAAAACTTATAATAATTTTGTGCTTTAGCGGGCGATGTTATTCTTCGTCCATGCCAAACGGTGCTTGAAAACTCGATCGAGCTACTGCAAATTGAAAATAAAAAAATGACTGTATCTCAGTAAGATATCTTACTCGATTTTCACGTCGACTGGCATGATCAAATCAAGAAATTGTTTAAACAAATTGTTATGAATGAATAGTTTTGTAAATTTTTGAAAAAAAAAAGAAATTTATTTAAAATATATATATTTCTCTTTTTTAGGCAACCAAGGGTATAATAGCCTTGCCTAATGTGCAAAGGGGTCACTTTAGCTTATGCACGTCCAAACCACCATGGGTGGCAAGTGCTTAACTGTATGTCTTTATATTATTTTTATTATACTGTAAGTAAAATTAGTAATATACACCATTATCTTATTAAGGACTTGAGGACTTTAAATCGCCTTACCAGTCAGTTCCAGAGATTAGGGTGTTCAACTAAACCAACTTTTTAACCTTAGTAATTTAGATAACAGACTACACAAAGAGTGAAACTATTCCGGCCAGACAAGAGTTTAATGACGTGGTGATGTCTGAATCAGATCGACTTAACTGACACGATCAGTTTTTAGTATGTATGCCCGAGGTAACAGACATAGTATAGGCTGGGAATTCCTGAACCTTCAATAAATCTCAGGTTCCTTTCACTACAGAGACATATGCACAGAAAGCGTCACCTGATTCAAGAATCTTTAAAGCGTCATCATCCTCCACGCCTTTTCCCAACTAAGTTGGGGTCGGCTCTCTGTCTAACTACCATACGGCCGAACTTAGATATTTTAAGTGAAGCGACTGCCATCAGACCTCAACAACCCAAGTACTAGGCGATATCGAAGTTCTGTAGTTAGACTCTGTTTTCGGACTTTTTAGGGCTCCAACTACTCGTAATGAATGCCACAGATGTTTGTATGGCAACCGGGACCGACGGCTTAACGTGCTCTCCGTGCACGGAGGGGTCTCAATGTTAATAATATTAATATAATAAAATTTATTTAGCAAATACAACAGTTACACATATACAATAATACTGGAAACAAGAGTCCGTATAAGTACATAGTGGTTTGCAACGTTGTCACCTGTACTAGTGAAAATTCACTGTATCACAGGTGTCAGCGCCTTCCTTGGTCGGAGAACAATCTGACTAAATACGAACTATGTATTACAACTATACAACATTATTGCATCACAAGGATGGAGTAGTTCATTGTGATTGCAAATATACTTTCTCCACAATATTAGGTTAGTGTGTGTATGAGGGTGTGTATGTGTAATATGTGAATGAAGCTAGTGTGAAAAGGTATGTGTACCTGCGTATTTGTGTGACTGTATTGTCCAAATTTTTCTGTATGTGACAGTATGAGATGTCAGAATTGGAGCCTAACATGGAGTTTTAAAAAAAAATGTTTTAAGAATGGTCACCCTTTTTAAGACTGACCTGGTTAGTATAACTTAACCTTGTAATGTGCTAACATACTCGGTTACCGCTTAGCCACGAGAACCTCAAGAATCCTTAAAACAAAAATTATATTAATGAATTTTTGGACCAAACTTTATTTTTTTATTTCCTAATACTTTTCACGCAATTTTATGTATCTTGACAAAAACTCAACTTATATTTTTCCGAGGATAATAACTGAATCGAGCTATGGTAAGATATCAAACGGTTTTACGTACTTTAAAATACGTGTCCCAGGACAAATATTTTCATGGTCACACTTCATAATAATGTCACAGAAAAAAAAGGTTCGGTGGTACACGAACACGACTGAAATGCCTGGTATTCAACACTGCCGTAAGGTCGTATGTTATCTAGCGTTCTTCACTGGAATAATATTATTAAAAAAAGTGTGTGTGCAATTCACACACGGCAGAAGTGAAACTTCTAAATTAATTAACAACTTTTCATGTGGGAGAGCCATGCTTCGGCACGTATGGGCCGGCTCGACTCCGCTCGTTACCACGACCTCACAGAAGACCGGCCGTGAAGCAATGCTTGCATTGCGTTTCGCCGCGTGAGTGAGGTTACCGGAGGCTCTAACCCTTCCCTCTCCCTTATTATTCCCGTTCTTCCCCTCTCCCCCCTCTTCCCACTCTTCCCTCCCTCCCCCTCTTCTCCTACTCCCACCTTAATGGGCGGCGGCAACGCACTTGTGACTCGAGTTGCAGGTGCCCATGGGCGGCGGTAGTCATTTACCATCAGATGACCCGTCTGCTCGTTTGCCCCCTATACCATAAAAAAAAAAACTAATTTTAATACGCAAATGCACAAAAATGATAAACGTGAATGACACAAGAAGGCTTCGTAGTACGCAGGTGCAAAGACAAAGATTAAAAGAAACACTGTATACTTGTATTCTATCTCATTCTATCGCAGGCTAAATCCTATTTCAAACAACCAATGTACATTTATCAATCAATTCACTAAACCCCTTAATTTTTTTTTAATTAAAGATCTTATATCCTTTTCTGTATCCCTAAAAACGTGGGTGTAAAATCTCATGTTGATCGGGGACTTCCTTGCTGGGATACACCCGAGTGCCTTGTAATATACCCGTTTGTATCGGAACACTTTGTGGTTTTAGTTTTTACCACTTTAACGCTAGCCACTTTAGCGCTAGATAGGGGTTGGTGTTGCGCTCTGTTTCGGTCCATTATGCGTTTAGATAAGGCTGACTAGTTGAGCCAGCCTGGCTCCTTCCAAAAGCACAGAAGCCTCCTGAGGCGTTCACAAACTTCTAGGAGCGATCTCGCACCCGCGAGGATATTTGCCCGTTGTGTGGCCACCCCCTCGCACTCCAGGATAACGTGGGAGGCATCGTCTAAATAGAGGCCTGTCTGTCGCATTGATGGTGAATAGGTGCCGATTTAGGGGCAGGTGCTCGGTAATGGTTCCTACAACTATCCTCATGTCGAGTCGGTTGAGGCTGAGCAGTCTGCAAGTTAAACGTGGTGAGACCTCCGTCAGCACCAGTTTAGACTGCCTGCAGCCAGGTCTGTGAATCCGTAGGGGTTTCCACGCGATAAAAAAGGCCTGTAAGCGTAATAAATTCACATTTATAATGTTAGTTAAGTTAGGTTATTGGATTAGTAGGGATACCCAAATTCTTCTTCCATTTAGTCGCAGACTAAATCATCAGTCTCTGATGAAAAAGAAATTCTTCTAATACAAAGACTGGCCTGGCAAAGTGGTTTGTGACCCTGGCTGCTAAGCCAGAGGTCGTGCGTGCGATTCCCACTTAGGACAAATAATTATGTGAAGAGCATGATCATTTGTTCCGTGTCTGGGTGTAATTTATCGATAATATGTATGTATTTAGAAATATATAAGTATGTTTATCAGCAGTCTGGATACCATAGTAAAGGCTCTGCCTAGTTTGGGATCAGACGCAATGTAGTACATTGCAGTACAATGGGCGGCCTTATAGCAGTCTACAATCATTAGGCAACCTTTAGATGGACTATACTAGGAGCAGGTAATTACCTGTTCCTAGTATAGTGGTGTGATGCACATTTGCCTTATTAGCACTTGAGTGTACGATCAGAGAAGTAGAAAAAGAAAAAAAAAAAATTTGGATAATAGTGCCAATATGCATTTGAATCGCATATAAATTTATTTAGGTAGATAACAATATATTTACATCATTAAACAAATACTATATATATATATATATATTGTTATTATAAATTTGTAAGAATATATAGCATAGACTAATAGTTCATAGCGCTTCATTGCAAGTGCGATGTTTGTTTATACGCTCTACGTTATAGTACAAAGAGAATATAGTCCTAAAAGAAAAGGGAACTGCAATTCGAGAAACCTAAATAGTGCTACATATGAAATTTGTTAATCATTTAATAGATAGATGACACTTTATTTGTACACTATTGTTACAGTAGAAGTGTCATACATAATGTGTCATACAGATAATGTACAAAGGGCGGCCTTATTGCTAAATGTAATCTATTCCAGGGAACCTTAAGATATTCTTTTCCAAATTTATTGACTCACTTTACGTTTTGCATATTTAAAATTAGGAAAATTTTCACAATCCGCTGCAATATCGTTTAACGAACATAATAACCATTTTTCGAATTTAAGAACGAAAAAAAACTTTTTTTTTAATGTAAAGATTAAAAAAAATACATGCGTTTAGTGACACCTATTACTTCATTACAATGGTTAGTTTTAGCTTTCTGTAATTTGATGTATTTTATACAAAAATTTTAATTTATTTATTGTCCATTAAAGGCCTGATTTATCGTTACAAAGTTTTACAAGGTAAAAAGGCAATTAATTTACGGCCATGCGGTGACTGACAATTAAAATGGCGCGTTAAAACAGATGATTGTGGCGGAATTCTTTTCTTTTAAATTTGATTCTACGATAGTATGTTAAGCGATAAAACATAATTATAAGGGCTAGATCTATGTTTAATCTATACTAGTATATTAAAGCTGAAGAGCTTTTTATTTGATTCTTTATTTGTTTCTTTGTTTAAACGCATTCTCTGGACTTACCAGTCTGATTCAAAAATTGTTTTGATAAAGTAGATATTCATTGAGGAAGATTTTAGGCCATGTAACATCACGCTTTGACCCTTAGAAGCGGAGCAGTGACCATAACCGCGGTGGAACGGCTATTAATCATACAAATGTAAAAAATCGGACAGTGCGACTCTGACTCGTGCACCGAGGGGTCCGTAAGCAAACAAACTTGTATGTAGATAGTATGTCCATTTCGGGAATCTTGTCTGTCCGAAAGACAAACTTAACTTTGCAGTTCTAAACATACTTTGCCATACATCGATTTACGGCATAGTCAACTTTCCAACCGCTAAATATTACTTTGTAATCACAAAAACAATTTTTTTTGTGTGACATAACAACAGATTACTAACTTTCTTAACAAATACTTGCGCGGTCAGACCTTGCTTCTTACAAAATTTCATGATTCTAGGTCAATGGGCGCTACCCTTATAGGTTTTACCTGCGAAATGTTCAAATTTGGTCAAATCTAAGGCTTAAATGGGTGACATAATTATTTGACATTAATTTCAACTTAATGCGTCCACATGTTCTTGAGAAAAAGGTTCTTGACATACAGACAGACAGACGGACAACAAAGTGATCCTATAAGGCTTCCTGTTTTTCCTTTTGAGGAACGGAATCCTAAAAAGGAATGTACTTCTAAAGGACACATTCACAATTATCGCTGTGTAGTCAAGTATTTAAAAAATGTTACATAGTTTACTTCTTAATATCAAAATAATTAGGCTTTATAACACAAAATAAACCATTTAACATTTTTAGTTTATATTAGTCAACTTTTCATTCATTCAAATTAAAAAAAAAAACTATTTTTACCTTCCAATCTAGGTAAAAATACTTGTTTTAGAGGAAAACGTAAAATTCTTTCTTCGCATTGTGTTATATTTCGAAGAATTCAATGTCGCTTTGATATTATTAATTTTCTGATACCATAACCTGATCAATAAATCATTGTTTCTCTTTTGTTACAGTTTGTCTTAAATATGCTGCTAGAAAAAAATAACGGGAGACCTTAAGATCACTGCGAAACACGAACGAACGAAATGTGCCCACAGATAATCTAAAAACACAGAACGCATCCAAAATAGAAAGAGACAGATACAGCGAGACAGCGAGCTGCGTCCCAAAATAGTGCGTTCAAAAATAGAAAAAAAATGTCTAGCTCCCAATCAGTATCAGAAAGGGAAGCGGCGGGTGTTGACGCCGCTAGATGGTGGCAAACACCATGGAAAAGTATGGCGGACCTGGCCGAAGCAGTTGACGACCTTATATGTAGCTTCGATTATATGGACACAGCCATGGACAATCTAGTCATGTTAATATTTATATGGATTCTTTTCTCTATCGTCCTCCTTGGTATAGCGAAATGGGCGTACGGCAGATTCGCGAAAAAAATAACCGAGGTCGATACCAAACAAAAACCGATCGATGATACGAAAAAAACTTCGAACGAAATAATTTCTAGTGCGGATAGTGTATTAGCGACCAGTGCTAAAGTAAAAAGTGCTACGTTTACAAGCAGCAAGCCTCCAAAACCCACTGGTTTCGTGCCAGCAACACCGCCGAACAAGAGACGGTTGGGTCGCATGTCACCCGGCCCAGAACAACTTACGTTGAAGAAACACCAAAGCATCTTGGTTCCAACATGTACAGGACCCGATCAACCCAGTGTGCAATGGGTGAACGACCTATTGACATGGTTATATAATGATTTAGTTATTGTGAATGAGCTTGTACAGCAATGGATTGTGTCCATGAACGAGTTCTCCAAAAAGTCCGTCGAAGAGGTAAGTTTTTAATCTGTGGTTCAAATTTTCCTTTTGACTTTTAGAGATGTCTTTGAAATAATCACTGTCGATAAATGAAAGAATTTGGCACTGGTTAAGACTATTTATCACTGCAAATTGAAGCTTAGAAAAGATCTTGACAATGTTGATTGACAAAACAATAACATTTTCTGAAATTACTATATTCTTTAATAATTATATTTCAGTCTAATCAAGATAAATCTTACGGTGGTTTGGAACTACTGATTTCTAAACGGAATAACGGATAGTTACAGATAAACAATAATAAAGTCACAGAGACCTTGGCATAAGGCCGCGTGACGTTTGCTTGCCGAAAGGTTATGGGTCTAGATTTAGGAACGATAAAACTTTAGAACTGCCATCTAGTATATTTAGAATTATTTCGTCACCTAAATTTCATTATTTTCTGTAAATATTCTGGATAAAACATTTAATAATTAAACGCATATTTAGGCAAGTCCTCGATTGTATTGCATTAATAATCCACTTTTTAAATTCGGTTGTACAAAGATATTGCCGCCAATTTTCCTAAGCTGTCAAAATAAAATAAAAAATATATATTCGTTTAGGAACGATATAGCCTAGAATGTATTTTTATGTTGGTCCGGGACTCTGTAGGTACTAATTTAAACAAAATGCAATCGCTGATTTACGCGCCAATTGTTGCAGAGAAGAAACTAAATATCGAAGTCGTTAAATTCCTATTAAGTTTTTCTTGACTTCATGTTGTGTACAATACTACAATATTTAATTAAGAAGTCTATTTGTAATTACAATAGATAAATATGCCAGTTTGCTTGGTTTTTGTTTTTTTTTGATGATTTGGCTACAAAACACATTATTGACTAGTTTTTTGGCTTCGCTCGGGAACAGTACTTTTTTCCCGGACAAAGGGTCAATACGTCCATTAATACCATGATTATGGTTAAGTAGTTAATGCGTGAAAGCATAACAAACAAACTAATAAACAAACAAACTCACTTTCTCATTTATAATTTTTGTTTTTTTTATGGTAAAGGCGGCAAACGAGCAGACGGGTTACCTGATGGTAAATGACTACCGCTGCCCATGGGCACCTGCAACTCAAGAGTCACAAGTGCGTTGCCGGCCTTTAAGGTGGGAGTAGGGGAAGGGTGGAGAGGGGGGGAGGGTTAGGGCCGGTAACCTCACTCACTCGGCGAAAAGCAACATAAGCATTGCTTCACTGCCGGTTTTCTGTGAGGCCGTGGTATGACTGGTCGAGCCGGACCCATACGTGCTGAAGCATGGCTCTCCCACGATAAAACATGGCTCTCCCACGATAAAGATAATGTTAAGATTTTATTCGTAATGTTCAAATATTCTTCCTCTAAATCATAATATCCCCATTGTACCCCAAACAAACAACTTTATTGTAGTAAGAAATCTGTTGCGGTATATTACAATAATATTGAATCATGTTAAAAGTGACGGTGGATGGTGGATGCAGGCCGCTTCCAACCGGTCGTCTTGGAAGTCACTGAGTCTATGTCCAGAAGTGGACTTCCTATGGCTGAAATTATGATGTTAAAAGTATTTAATCAGACAATTTACCAGAATATTAACAAAGTTTAATTTTACGGATTCGCGGACAAATGTTCCGTACATTTGTCCGCGAATCCGTAAAATTAAATTAGTTAAATGACATTATCATATGCGATGAAAAATAAAACGAAAAGTGCACGGAATCTATGGTATAGTTTTCTAGTTATTCCAGTTTCCTTTTTTAAATAAGTTTAAACCCCATTTTGTTTTACATTGAGTCATATTCTGTTCAAAAACAGCTGATTCACATCCTGTCCTAATAAACATGATCAGATACTATTGTGCCGATTTAAAAATAAATTTTACTATAAAACTAAACCTTATTCCAAGGTAATAAATGTGTTAGTTTATGCAACGAAGCTGATAGTGTTGTCCGATATTAGGTCAGAAGAAACGATTCGTATCGATACAAATGAACCGTAAATAGTGATGTAATTTTGTGCGTGCAATGTTCTTGCTGTTACGTAATACGATGAGTACGAACTTAATTTTGGACTTACAAAAGTACATAAATATAGCTTTTACAAATGGCATGTCAGTCGGCTTCCGGTCCTGAGTCATAATAAGAGTTGGGAGTATATAATTGTATGCTTGGCTACAAAATAAGGGTAATATTGTATCTGTAATCTGTTCTATTTACTGTGTGTCTCTGAAAATTCCTAAAAGACATTTTGCACTATGTAGGCACTGTGTAAATTAGGTAGTACTAGTAACGAGGCTGGCTTCGCACGGGTAGCAGAGATATCTTCAACAATCATCAACATATTTTAATAAATTTACATAAAATCTTAACAAATGATATACCTAAACCTTCTTCATGAATCACCCCGTCTATTTGTGAAAACCGCATGAATATCTGTTCAATAGTTTTTTAGTTTATCGTGAACAGACAGACGCGGCGGGGAACTTTCTTTTATAATATGTAGTGATAAGGTAGCCTTTAGTTATTTAAAAATACAAGCATTCTGAAATTACTAATAATAATGTTTGTGGCATTTATTCACTTGGTGAAGATTAAGAAAACTATCAAGAACAAATCAAATCATCAAAATGATTTATTGCAATTATACTCGCAGGTATTTTTGAATTGTCAGGAGTAGGAGTCAATCAGTATATGTCAGTCGTGAAGATTGTTGCCTGTGCCAATGCGTATATCATAGCATCTAGAGAAAAGCATGCAGGCAACTCTAAGGTCACTCTTTTGCGACATGTTTTCTATTACAAATGTTGGTTACATCGCTTAGAAGTGTGTATATGTGAGGACAATGTACCATAATTCTCTAAACATATAAATAGTCCCAGAAATCACTACTATAGTTTAAGTAATAGCAGTCCAGAGATGGCCAGCCCCAACTAATGGCACATGAGCATGACGCACGCGCCAGCCATCGTCCAGGTCAGCCATATTGAAGGGAACGAACAGAATAGATTAGCAAATTATTATTGTCCTTTCAAAAATACCAGCGGCCCTATACTTACTTCCATTGGTCTAATTGGTGAAATTTCAATATGGTAGTCAAGTTCTTCAAGTCAAATCAATTACTTTTTATTAAATGTCAAACAGTAAGCTCTAAAAAAACTGTACAAAATAACAAATTTGGCGTCACAGTTAGGTAACGATCGTCAAATAAATAAAAAAAAACTGTAAATTATAAGGAATTAAACTTTTGAAATTCTTTATTTCAAACACACACACACACACACACACACACGCACGCACACACACTATATCCAATTGCCAACATGAAAACCAACGACAACAACAAAAGGCACAACGCGCTAAGCCTTCTCCCGGAAGGCTTAGCGCGTTGTGCCTTTTGTTAAAACGCATAGTTTGAGATGAAAAATGTTTCTGTAAAATTTGTTTCTGTTTAAGTCTCTAAACTAAATAAGTTAAATTTAAATTGTGGATCATCTCAATGGATTTTTTTTTTGTTCATTAACATATTTTTCACCCGTAGAGGCAATCAAACTATGTGTGAATACATTACATTAATTTGTATAGGAGTTTTTATTGTTCTTTAGAATTGACCATAGATAAATATACAAACAAAATTAGTTATTATGTGTGCTCATACGAGTTTAAAAAATAAATGACTTCAGTAAGAAGGAATGCCTAAAACTGGATTTTTTTTTAAGTCTATTTCATAACAAAAAACAGTTTCTAAGTCAATTACAACTAATTCGAATAGCGGACTACAAGCCGAGTGCAAGATTTACATTAAATTAACATACAAGGTAAACTTCTTTAATATGGCTTATAAATACGGAATTGTTTCTTAAATTACGTTTGTAAAATAATATTACGTCGATCATCATATTTCGGACATTTTGAGAATATGACAATCTGCCAATCGGCCTTTCACTATCTTTTCGTGTAGATTTGTGATTTCTTCAAGGCAACCATTGGATGGAAAGAGAGATTTTTTTCATGTGATGTGCAGAAGTTTTAAGAACATTTTGCAAGCGTTATTGATGTTTTACTCCGCCGCATTGGAATGACCTTAACCTTTCGGAGAGACAAAAGTCGTGATAAGACATTTGTTGCCACTTATCACAGTTATATGTATAAACTTATATATATAGCCAAACAAATTAACGACTCAGACGACTAAGTGTTTACTAGCAATTTAGTTAACGGTATGTACATGCCAGACTAGCTGTCTGCTTGACTGTTGGAGTGATAGAATGATTTACCGACAGGCTGACTGACTGACTGACCGACTGACTGACTGACTGACCGACTGACTGACTGACTGACTGACTGACGGACTGACTGACTGACTATCTGACTGACTGACTGACTGACTGACTGACTGACTATCTGACTGACTGACTGACTGACTGACTGACTAATTAACTTAGTGACCAACAGACAACGGGGACACGAAACAGGGATACGAAATGTAAAGTGAATATTCATTGAATTCTTTAGGAGAGAGTGTAAGGATATTTTTTAATGCCGCCCCACGGGTAAGTTTGCGCTTATGATTGCACGCTATCGCAAGGTCACGCTATCAATTTTTTGTAGCATCAGAATTGCCACATATTACGTGGGATAAGCATCATACCCTAGAATAGATTCAGTGTGAGCGACATCCATTAGGTACGATTGACAGGTTATGAGATAACGATAATAAATTGATAAAGTCCCTGTGCGTGTCAAAACTCTATTAAATATTAAAATGTAAGCTGGTAAATCAATACATACCATAGTTTTAGATTTAATATAAACAAAATGCCAATCATTAAATGTTTGCGAATATTTCGTTCCAAATGTCACTAACAGAGTTAAATTTAAAGAAAATGATTTACAACAAATCAATTATAGATTTAAAAACTAGAAAACACGCGAATTCAATAGCGACGTGAATAAAAAGTAGAAAAGAAAGAGTGTCACATCAACCTCCTGCCTCCATCATCAAATCAGCTCGAATATGCCAAATTATACTATTGTCGCCTGAACTACATGTTTACTACATGTTTCAGTCAAAGAAAAACTTAATTGTGATAAGAAAAAGAAGGCACTTGAACGTCTGAAAGAGCAACTCAAAAAACTAGAATTACTAGAGACAGATCGTGATGAAAATAAAACTGTTTCCCTCGAGACTTCTAAATTGAATTATATTGATCCACGTATATCAGTCGCATGGTGCAAGAAACATGGTGTACCCATTGAGAAAATCTACAACAAAACTCAACGCGATAAATTCCGCTGGGCGATTGATATGGCCGGTCCGGAGTATATCTTCTAAGGTCAATAATTAGCACTAGCTATAACTATATTTTATAACATAACTTTTGTTAAATCTAAAAACGTTCCATTTCATATGTTGTTTTCACATGGAATTAGTTTTATGAATTTCTGACAAAAAAAATGTTCAGTGAATAGTATTGATAAAAAAAATACATTTGGACCCAAACGGAATATTGTTCCTGTCAAGATTAGGATCCAAATTAGAAGTCTGATTCTAATTTATTTTGTGCAAAAAAGATAATAAACCAAATAATATTAACATTTACCGCATTTTTATGCTCAGGTTTTAATCAAGTAAGAAAGAGATAGAAAATGAATTTAAATGACAATGAAAAAGTGAAACGACGATCGAGTGATACCGCACTGCATTCATCAAGAAATAAAATTTTACTTTATTTTAACTTTCCCGCCTTATGTGGATATTAAATGACTGTGTAAACCAGACCTTAATCGCGGTAATATTTACAAGGAATCTAGTTTTTGTTGGCAACCCGCGTTTTTATTATATATTGCCGGATTTGTTAAGATTGGTGGCAGTAAGGTCAGCAAAGGTGGACACTATTAATGCTCTTAGTATCTATGGTAAATCGGTCCAAGGACTAAACCTTGGGGTACGCCAGATATAATTACTGCATCTAACATGTAATCTCTATACTTATATTGCTTCAGTATCTACATAGAAAATCTAAATGACTTACAGTACCGATTAGTCATGCTCAGGCATGTGTGGAATTGGGCTCGGCGGCGTTACTCTGATAGCATCAATATCCAACGACTCTCTACGTTACACCGACGCAAATTTTGGTTTAACTTGAATATTCTTAGACATATTATACAGCGCGATATCAAACCCCAACTTAGTTGGGAAAAGGCGTGGAGGATGATGATATTATACAGCGCTAAGGACACACCCAATTCCGAGGTATTTAGAAGACCGGCGTTTGCAAGCAATTTACAAGTTTTTGTTTAACTTTGAGATACCTTATTCAATTAGTCATTTATCTGTTTGTGTTTTTATAAGCAAAAGAGTGTTGGAAAGTGTGTATATTTTGAAATAATCGGTTAGTTTTGCGCTTGTATTCAACTCGAAAGCACGCTTTATATATTTTGGACCTTGTGCACACGAAAACTACAATTTATGTTTTAGATGTTAGCTTTATACTGTAGTTTATGTGTTTGTTTAGGTTGAAATATTGGAAGGATTATATTTTCAATCGAAAGCACTTGACTTTCATGTTCTTCACAAATTAAGGTGAAAATATGGTTTAAAATAGCTGGTTCCCAAGTGCCGACGTATACGATTTCATAGACCTTATATTTTTATTTGAAGGTGATTTTCTGATTACGCTTATTCGTGTTTTGTTTTTGACTACTTAAATATTCAATTAATATTAAAGTGTGTGTTACTAAATAACACAATTGTAATACCGCGATCGAATAGTTAACAGGCTCGATTGCTATACAACGATCGAAAGCTGAAAATCGCTAAAGTGTGATCGCTGAACGCGTATCCTAAAAGTATTATGAGCGGTGTGTTTAAATCTATATAGGGACAATGTTCTTCGTACAAGTTCTTCTCATGTTGACCAATGAAATAACTCCTTGCATACTGAACAAACATACACAATTTAAATATGTACTTACATAACATTCTTAGGCTTACACGACTTTGTAATTACGTTGTTTTAAAGATCAACATATTATTATGTTCAAATAAATAATGTATTATCTTTATCGTACATTTCATTCCCAAATATTGAAAATAAGTAATTGTATGAATATCCAGGTAGGTATCTACTTCTTGGTCATCTTCACAGGACAAACTTAGGCTCAAACCTATGGCTCCGCTCATAGGACAAGGAATAATCAATAGGAAAGGACAAAAATAAAGACGATTCTTTTGCAACTAGAGGTAGAGGTACAGAAGCTTCTTAAAATTATCCGATTTCAAGACTTTGCTCTTTTTTTTTTTTTTTTTTTAAGATTACTAGTAACGTGGGTCACACATTACTACATTACTAGTAATCTCGTTAACTCCTCTAGCTAAGTTTAACGCTTGTGTTAGGAGTGGGTTCACGACGGTAGTGCACTGGGTGGGGTTCGAACCCGCAACCACTTGATCGCAAGTCCGATGCCTTAGCCATTACGCTACCGCCACTTCCTTTGCTCTATCCAAAGAAGCTTCGGCATGGGCCGGCTCGACCGGAGTCATACCACGGCCTCACAGACAACCCGCGTAAAGCAATTTTACACTATAAAAATAAAATGTTACAAATGTAAATATATTAATTTAACAAACACTTAACTCAGAAATGTTGTAAATTTATTTACTAGTGCATAAGATCTAATCATAATGAGAAAGCTTCTTAATTTTTTTAAACACCAGAATTGGTCAATACTATTCTTAGTGCTGCATACTAGTAATGACGGTGAATAGGGTTGTCAAACATTTATAAAATTAATAACAGATGAAAATATAGACAGACCAAAAAACTAAACAATGTGGGTTTTGCTTAAACTGTATTTACAGCAGACCGAGAATTAAGGTAATTTTTTATACTAGTGTGCTGTCCGCAAACTATGTTAGCAAAGCTTTGTAAACAGCATAGCTCTTGGTCTGCAACCAGCTTCAAAACACCACAAAAAATATCCTAAATCCGTTCCTTATAATTATTGTTTTCAATTCAAACATAATCTGTTCTCGCAACAGTAATTGCGGATTTAAAATATATCGACATACGTGAAAACGGACATACACTAGCACATCGCGTTACTTCACTGTAAGTTAGGGTTGCCACCTATTTATGGAAAATTTAAATGAAACATGGAAATTCGGGAAAAATAGCTCAACATAATAATCGTTATTAAGCATGGTCAACATGTTTTATTTTGTTATTACAAATCATGCGCTGCTGGTGTGTTGATGTACAGGTGAAAACGACGACACTTGAATCAGCTATGAAACTTTAAAGTATTTTTACAAGCCCTTACTTCACAAACTCCGTTGCCGTTTCGCCACCGTCACATGGGCGTAAGGTGAAAAATTTATTCACTGTTCATTACTTTTTTGTTATAGTAACAATAGTTTTTGTAGTTCCTATATCATAAATTTTCAGACCTCTAGCATCAAAGTTTGCGGAAGTCTCATACAAACTTCCATCCCCAAGTTTAAGGGGTTGGTGGGTAAAAGTTCTAGTTTTTTGTTGTTTGTGTACTAATACTAGCTTACATACCAAATTTCAGCTTTCTAGGACTTCAGAAAGTATCCTAAGAATTTTGATGAATTTTTATCATCAGTGAGTCAGTGACGAAATCTGAGTTTTTTAGATATCAATAAAATCTAAAGTATAAGAGCTATGCCATTTAAACTTTATATGTTTAATAAGTTTACTATTGACATCATATCCCGAGAATTTTGTGTATCTGGTATAACCTAAACCCAAGTTATGAGGGTTCAAATGAAGCGCTTCGAGAAAAGGTAGGTAGTGCCCTTGCGCTTCGCTTGGCTCCTCTTGGCGGGGTCACTACCGTGCCCCCAGATTACAATATAGTACGATAGTCTGACATGGTAAATATGTGTGTCAGTGTGTGTGTATATATACAAAACACGACCTATGACATCACGATAATCTGTTGGTTTCATTAACATTATTTGCACGACGGATTCGTTGACTGAATATATAATACATGAGCGAGTGTATTAAGTCATAGCGAAACTATTTATAAAGTAATTACGTAATTTACGTACACCGAATTGCTCGTAAGTTTGGGGTTGCAGTTGTTATAAACATTTTTATTTACATATTTATTAAATACTAGCTGTGCCCCGCGGTTTCAACCGCGTAAGCCCTTCGTTACGTTTTCTAATTTTCCGCGCAACTTTCTTAATTTTTTCTTTCATAAGAACCTTCTCCTGACGAAAACAAACACAAAAAAAAAATTTGCGAAATCGGTCCAGCCGTTCACGCATGATGCCTTGACCAAGGGAAATAGGGATTTTTATATTTGTAGGTCATTATTTTTAATTTTGTATTGAAAATGCAGTAGTTGACTGTTAAGTCAAATCAGTTTATCTTTATTAAACTTCAAAACAGTACGTTTTGTAGTACACTTGTAGCAAATAACGGAAATCACAAAAGAGTAGGTACGTATTAATGTCATCAACGTCACGTCCGAAAATGATCGAATCTATTTCGTTCTAAATTTGAATTTAATTTTACTTGAACAATTACATGATATTACATTTCATTAGTGTGTAATAGTAATAACATCATAATAATGGTTTTGGCTCAAGGGATAGTGACGTCATGTCGGCTATAAACAGGGTTGTCACAACTAATACATTAGTTTTATGTTTGGTAATGGCATTAAGTCAAGTTTTGATGGCAAACACATGCTATGCCAACATACACTCACGGTTCGATGGTAAATATTGTAGCTATGTTATATAAAGATACAAAGTAATATAATATAGTTATGCCCATTAATGCAATCCATTGAACCCAGGTCCTTAATATAGTCATCTATAATATATCTGCAGCGGGTTCGAAAGCGTTTATCTATATCTATTACTACTACAATATGAATATGTAATTCCAGATATAATATATTTCTAATAGTAAAAGAATAGATCAAAATCGGTCCACCAGCTTTAGAGTTTATCGAGTACAAACAAATCTTTCCTTTAATAATTAGTAACTAGCCGTTCCTTGTAGTTTCACCTGCGTGTAGGGCCCCTGCTCCACTCCTAAGAGTCGTAGCGTGATGTTACATAGCTTATAACTTTCCTGAATAAATACTCTATCCAATACAAAAAGAATTATTCAAATCTGACTGATACTTCTAAAGTTTAGCGGGCATAAAAAAAACAATCAAACAAAAAAAACTTCAGATTTATCTATCCCACCCTCTTCTTTCCTATCCAGAACAACACGTGGCGGGCTGAGGTGTCACTCCCTTACAGTGCAAACAATCCCAACTAGAACCAAACGGTTCAACACCTCCTTTCTTTGCCGCACCATTAACATGTGGAATGCATTATTAGCACACGTGTTCCCTTCGTCATAAAATCCCGGGTCCTTTAAGCTAGGCGTGAAAAAGTATGTCTCGAGGCCGTCAAGCTGAGGGCCACTATTTTAGTATTATCCGTATCTATAATGGTGGTCCTCAGTCTTTGGACCTTACTCTAGCTTTCCATCAGGCGGCCTGAGGTCATTTTGACGTGTCATATTAAAAAAAAATATGTTAGTAAGTTTTTTTTTTTTTTTTTTTTTTTTTTTTTTATTTAAGTAATGAAATTATATTACAGAGGTGTTACATAGTTCTAAACTCGCCAAACTTTTACGTTTGATGGCGAGAGGCGCTCTTTTGCATAACAATGAACCACCTTATGTACACCTAGTATTAGACACAATAATATACAATTCTATATAATACAGTAACATATAAACGTAGTTAGTGCTATTAGCTACCCAGTATAATATTTTTTAATTTTATCTTAAGCGATCCTTTACAAATTTTTACTTTTTCTCTTAAAATATCTATTTTATTAAACACTTCAGGTACCAAATATTTAGATGTTCTCTTACCATAGTAGTTTGTTATCTGTGGTTGAACCAGTTTGTTCTCTCTAACCCTACGTGTGTTGTACTTGTTTATAATATTAATTTTATATTCATCATTATAATAATATTCCAGACCTACCAAATAATCAACTTTTTTATCTATGGGTATAATTTTACAAATGGGAAATAACTTATCATAATCTTTATTGCACTTATCTTTAACATTTTTACTAACTAAGAACTTTATCAGTCTTATTTGTATGTCTTTAATATCTTTCAAATATGTAACAAAGGTTCGCCCGTATACAAGGAGTCCATAACTTATCAGCGAATCGGCAAGTGCGAAATAAACTATTCTTAACGTCTGTTTGTTCAATACATTTTTTAATTGGTAAAACTTACTTAGCACCGATCTTAGCCTATTGCAAATGTCATTTACATGTAATCTCCAGTTAAAGTTCTTATCTATTGTTAGACCTAAATATTTAAATGTATCTACATAATCCAATTTTTTACAGTTACAATTACATTTATTTATATGCAAACATTCGTATGTATGTCCTATCACTGTGAGATATTCATTGTTTACAGATTTAGCATTTCGATTATATGGCGAGTGTATATGCATACATTTAGTTTTTGCAAGATTTAGTATAATCCCATTGTCGTGTGCCCATTTGCTTATATTTTCAAAATCTCCTTGTATACATTTTTGTACCTCAGCTATGTCTTTGGAGGCATATACAAGACACATATCATCAGCGTACATGAACACCTTACATTTATGTACGACATTTGACACACTGTTCACATGCATTATATATCCTACAGGGCCGTACACCGATCCAGTAGGCACACCCATATCGACATCCGCCTCTTTCCCAACTACGCGGGAGATAATTGTGTAAAGTATAGATAGATACTTCGCCACCGAGACAGACTGAGCTAAAAATAAATAAAAAATGTATTTTTTGGAGGCGCTCTTACATGAATGTTTGATTTAGATGAGCTTTATTAAAAACTGTATACATACAATTGTAAACTTGGTCTTAAGACTCTTAATTTATTTACACTGGTGTCAAAATACCTGTTTCGGTAATTTTTTGTCCAATTTGTGATGATGTTTTAAACTGGCTGATTTATCGAAATTGATTTTATAGTCATAATATTATTTTTCTTCATACCTATTTTAAGTAAGTGTACTTATTCCATTTTAAATACTTCAATGGTGTATATCGCTACTATATTCTCAGATTTAAACACGCAATTCATTTAAACCGAAAAGCATTTAAACAAACGATGAACGAAAAAGATGAACCATCATGTATAAGTTCACTATTAAATAATAAATCTCTTCGCTGTAAGGCCTCGGTTAGACAAGGCGAAAGTTTTCTTGCGGAAATGCAAGCGTCGCGCGTTTTATGTTATTTTGAGGGCGAATGTTCATTCTATTTACTAATCAAAAACATTCAAATTCCTAAAAATCATGTGACCACGCTGCCACCGCGCCGATGCCACGCAGACATTACGGACACTCGGCTGCTGCACATCGACAACGCCGTCGTCGCGAAGACTGCTTTCTCTTTAATTTAAAGCGTATGTGCTAAAAAATAGAACGTATTTTGCTGTAACGTGGTCTCTAGACTCTAGACAGGTACATGCGGTTGCGCGTTCTATTGGCGCGAACAAATTTGTCTCATATAAACGCGTTCTAAAGTCGTAATATCATTAAGAAAGGTTATATACTATTTAACATCATAGTACTTAAGTAAAGGGCCTAGAAAAAGAAAAAAAACTGGCAGTCATAGGATTGCACGTCAGAAGCGAAAACACATACACACATCTATATGTCATCATGACAATATATGTCATCTGAGCGTGACGGTCACGCGAGTTGAGTGCTTTTTCCCCGTACCAAAAGTGCCCAACGTGCCTAAAGAAGTTTTCACTTCAAAAAAGGACCTACGGTATATGAAATCGCTGAGCACCGCTCATCCCAACTTGCCAACAATGGCGTCTCAACAACCGGACTTCAATGTTTATAATTCTTAGCTTTGGTCCGCGGATTCACTCGCGTAAAAGTTATTTGTTTACCCCTTGGGAACATTAAGTATTTTTTTCTGTATGAATTACATCTGGGTACAGAAAAAGACATACCTTTTATGTGCCCCTGGCAACGTGTACGCGTGTATGAATTAATGATTCAAACATAACCTCAAAACCTGATGTATTTCTTTCATTTCTGCGCTTTACCAGCTAGTCCGTCTTATAAAAAAAATGTGATTAGAAATCATACATAATTCCAAATATAACAAGCATTTTTCCATTGCTGTTGGTTTTGGGGCGAACGATGTATGGACGCAGAACAATGTCCTTTCATAATGATCAGTTATAAAGTAAAAGCGTAACAAACAAACTCACTTTCGTATTTTTCATATTAGTTACGGTTATATTTAAAAAAAAGTGTTCAAAACGTTTGAGAAAAATTAATGTGAGAAGTGACAACCCTATTCAATGTTAATTTATAACTTCTGGCAAGTTTAATGCATAGCAACATGGCGGCGAGAGACAAAGTCAGTTTCATATGTATTTAATTTCTTTATCTGATGGCTGTAGAAACTTGTATTATGGTTGGCTGCATGTTGATGTTGAATAAACATTATAAACATATCATAACGCTTTCTATACGTCCTAAATCATTAAAAACGCGTATTTTTTTGTATGCTTATTTTTATTAGCTCCCATAGTATATGCCAAGACCCCCCTCTCCTTCTAGTTTTCGCGTAGTAATTTATAAATATGGTTTTAAATCATTTTTGAAGTTAAAAAGCGCTAAACACTTGCATATTGCCACCTGTGAGTTTAAAAAGCGCTACACGCTGCGCGCCATATTTGAATATAGCTCGAAAAAGCACTAGATTTCCCTAGAGGATATTGACAACGTGACGAAAACCTAAGACTCCCCCCCGCCTCTGTGATCAAGTGTGGTATTTTGAAGTCTCCCCTCCCCCTTCGGAAAGGGTCACGTAGTATGGGTACGTTCCCTTATTTGTATCATCACTTGTAACCAACTTAGTATGTTAACAAAACTGAGAAGGCAATCTACTAATAATATAATATAATAATAATATAATATAATAATCTACTTCTAATCAAAATTGTTGGATATCGATACGAAACTTTGTATAATAACTAGCAACCCGCCCCGGCTTCACACGGGTACAAATTATACACCTAAACCTTCCTCATGAATCAGTCTGTCTATTAGTGAAAACCGCATGAAAATCTGTACAGTAGTTTTTCAGTTTATCGCGAACAGACAGACAGACGTGGCGGGGGATTTTGTTTTATAATATGTAGTGATAATAATATTTAACTTGAGACACCTCACACACGGCATACATAATATGGATAAATTACACCCAGACACAGAAGGAATGACCTTGCTCATCACACAATTATTTGTCCTGGGTGGGAATCGTACCTACGACCTGTGGTTTAGCAGTCAGGATCACTAACAATCAGACCAACAGGCCAGTCCATGTATATATGCTTGGTTGCTATAATTTTCCATTTTGGATCTGATGATAGAATCAGGAGAAGATAGTGGAACACTTTAGTGGCTACACTAGTAAACCTTCGAGTTTGGCTCCTAGATGGATAGCCCTCCCGGATAGTCGAACTCTTTTTTACTGTTCCGTACCCAAAGGGTAAAACGGGACCCTATTACTAAGACTCCACTGTCCGTCTGTCTGTCTGTCACCAGGCTGTGATAGTTAGACAGTTGACATTTTCACAGATGATGTATTTCTGTTGCCGCTATAACAACAAATACTAAAAACAGAATAAAATAAATATTTAAGTGGGGCTCCCCTACTCTACATAGTAATCAATCTTGTACGATGGTGCGGAACTTTTCATGCGCGAGTCCGACTCGCACCTGCCCGGTTTTTTAATTTTTAATTCGGGGCTCAATTCAAACGCGTTTTTTTAGTTTTTTCTAAACTACACCTTATCTGTTTTAACCGATAACGTATTTTTGAGATAAAAAGTAGCGTATAGATGTTATTATGTTATTCAGGTTATAATCTTTCTGTGTGCCAAATTTAATTTAAATCCGTTTAGCCGTTTTTTTGCGTGATTCAGTAACTTACAACATTTCTCATTTTTAATAGCAGTAACATTGATCCAATTTAATCAGAAAATACAGCGCGTTCAATGGATTGCATTGTTTTTTTTTTGGAGGTAATTAGTAGGTAGGTACCATTGCTAAGGAGGTTAATTTCTCAAATTTGTTTTATTTTTAAGATGTTGATCCACTTTTATTATCATAGCGACGATGTTTTAATATTTTATATCCTAGAATGAATTGTCAGGCATCAAATAAAATCTGCAGAAACTTTATTGCTAGAAGTTTTGACATTAAATGTTTTAATGGAACTTAGTAAGTTCATGATACTGCAAAACTACTGCAACGTTAAATATATATATATAAACACGCCTCTGGCTGGTATCAAAGTTGGGGAAATGCAAACAAAATGGCCGCCACCGTGGTGCATTGGTAAACGCGTTCCCGCCGATTGCCGATCGACTTATTCTTATTATTTTAAGAGTATTTTAATTTTTATTAATGGTTGTAAAGTCATTTAACGTGTTCCAGAATTGAGTGTGGTCATATTCACCTACTATAGCAGTACCATTACAAGCCAAGTACTACGGAAATAAAGGTTTCTTTTAAACTTTCGGGTTGCATGATATTTATTTATTGAAGTGATAACTTCTTATGGGAGGGTAAACCGCTTCAAGTCAAGTTAAACAATTTCAATATTAAATAGATCAACTTAGATTAGTTTAAGTTATCACTTCTGTCGGGCGTCCCGAGACGCACACGTTTTTTATTACATGATCAACTTAATTCCTGTATACATGACTTTTTTATTGATTTATTTATTTAATAAGCAGCATCAACAATTAAACAACACTTCATTACATTGATCACGACATCACATCTCTTATAATATGTACTTCAATTATAGTCGCCCACAACATTAATTATGCCTGCGTAAAATTTACATTGGGGACTAAAAATTAACAAAATTATGATTAAAATTCTTTATTATTATTAAAACTAATACTAAGCAAGCACTAAAACATAAGTTAAGTAATTTATATTAAACATATAATAAAGGTTTCGTTACTTTTCATACAAATTACATTTTGGAAAGTTATTATTTTAATTTATTATTTTGTGTTGGTTTTAGTTAAAGTTTTTTCACTCACCGATAAAATGTTACACCATTATTTTTTATTTCGCTCTTGAATGGTTTGTACACATTTTTAAAACACAACTTAGCATTTTTTCGATAGTTAAAAGTCAGGTAAATACTCTAACTGATGTAGTTGCGGTCCATGGACCGCAATTCACGTTACAAACTTTTGCTTCGCGGTGTCTACTCTATACGCTAGTAATAAGAACTCCTTGGATCAGGTGGTTATAATATATGTAGGTATAATATTTACAAAAATGTTTCTAAGTATGTATAACCGTGTTCTAGAGCTCATAGTACAGGCTATGTTTAGTTTGAGTTTAGATAACTGTGTACTCATTAAAGTCTACATTAACGAGTAACAGAGAAAAAGCAACCATTATATTTCACCGTACTCTTAATAGCAAGTCTGCAATAAACCTTGCTGTTAACATTTTTGCCTTTAATAGCCATTTATGTACCCTTAATCGAATTAATGAAGTGATGTTCTTCTAATTGATCAAACATTTGAGGTCAAATGTGACCTCTGATAGCCACAACTAGGCTATAACGTCTGGCCAAGATGACTCAAGTATTGACATTTAAATTTTATGTAAAAATATCTTGTTATTCCGATAATTTAAACGTAAAACTTACAGGTTGCACGGGTAAATGGTCGAAATGGGTCACGTCGCCACTGCCCAGCTCCGAGTGTTGTAGATTCGATTCCCATACTTAACCTCAAGTAATTGTCCCGAGTCGTGTTCTTTGTGTCTGTTGTTTTAATGTTTGTAAAGTTCTCCGCGACACAGGAATCATTCCTACTGCTGGAGTTGTCTTTTATAAAGAAAAGAAAAAAGATTTGTTGACATATACCCTAGAATATAAAATTTAAATGGACGTTTGATTGTTGGGAAAAAATCAACTCTCAGGACGGGAAATATGTATAAGCATCTGACCAGAGCGTCAATCTGACTAACTCACCTGAGACCCGAGCTGTTGTGTTGTGTTGTAAAAAAATGGGAACTTGTATTTCTATCAATCAAGCCTATTGTAGGCTACTGCTGGACATAGGCCTCTCACAATGCGTGCTATAGCACCCGGTCCTCCGCCTTCCGCATCCAGTCTATCTCAGCTACCTTCTTCAAAACTTCCGTTTACCGATTTGTGGTCTCCACTCTAAGACCCGTTTTGCTCCAACGATCATCGATCCTTCGGCTTACGTATAACTATTTATAAATGTAATTTTTAAAGGGAACATTTCTTTTAGGATAAGCTTTAAGGTACCAATTTTGAATAGAGTTATAGCCTAATGTTGTCTACCAAGATGCCAAAGTTGACAACCATCCTCCAACTGTTTACTACTCTTGAATAACCCTATCCATACATACACTGACACCTCTATCCCAAAGGGGTAGGCAGATGCGTTTAAAACATCTACATTTTGCCCAACTAGAATCGAGTCCCACTCAAATAATAGGGGGCAAGCCTATTGCCGTCAATACACGTCGTGCACTTTGGGAATTAAAGATGGGAAAATTGGGAGTATATTAGGGTCTACCCGAGGGGGTTTCCACACTTAAAAAAAAAAAAGTGTCGCATACCTGTAACTGTTGCTGGGAAGTCCGAGCTTGTACTGCAGTCACAACCATGGCAGGGTCCTAGTCGTACGATAATTTGAGACCTGCGAAAGATCTCAAACAAGGACAGGATCCACCTGATAGTAGTTTAGCGTCCCATATTCCTTCTGACTCCACTCTCCACCAGATAAAAAAGCACTATATCAGTTATGCCGGTAATCTCAATAGGGAGATGCCTGAAGACAGACGGCGCCGTTGAGATCAACCCAGAACAGGTACCGCAATGGCCTATAAGTATAAGTACCACAAGGACTGGTTTAACATTGAACAGGGAAAAGACGTGTGGAAAGATTTGGGGGTGGCCTATGCCCAGAAGTGGGTCAGTTTAGACTAGAAAAAAGCCAGTAAAGTCCCTTTTCCTGTCATGCGGATTTCTGCCCGCATGCTGATCTCGTTCGAGTGCGTTCCGCGGCTAATACGCGTGCGGTCTGCATGATAGGAAAAACATTGTGTTAAATCATAGACCGATGATCTCCACTAGGCCGAAGGTACGTCACAAGTTAGGCGTATCTAATTCTAGAAGAACCCTATATGTCCTTACATATTCTTTGCACGAGTACTTGAGAACAAGACGTGTCGCATTGCGCCAGTTTGAACAGCAAACTAATAAACAAAATATGACTAAAAATAACCTATTTCAATGATATAGCACAGTTTTAGTTCCGCCATTATGTTTTACTATAGATTATAGAGTAATACCACAGCTTATACAGCTCAAACGTCATTTTTACCGCCATTATCCGTTTATTTACGACCGTTTCGCTTTTATAGTTTTATTTAGTAAATTAAACTTCCAAGAATGCGCTACTGGACTAGATTTCAAGAAACTTTTTTAGTTAAGCTCGGCAGAAATAGTTTTAGTAATTGGGTCAGCTTATTAATTTGCTGGAATACACTTAGTTCTATTGGATTAAATCGCGAATTGTGCTTTTATATTACACGGATAATTTAATCGTTTTTTTTAAACATTCGTACGTACAAAAACCGAACATTTGGTTGTTGGTCTAGTGGTTAGTGACCCTGACTGCTAAGCCAAAGGTCGTGGGTTCGATTCCCACCCAGGACAAATAATTGAGTGATGAGCACGATCATTTTTTCTGTGTCTGGGTGTAATTTATGTATAATATTTATTAGTTATTATTATTGTTCTAGAAAAAAACCGCAAGTTACACTATCTTCTTATAAGTAATTATAGGCGCCATACCATATCTGCGCACCACTAGCCGTGCCACCATAGTAACTTACAAAGTACAATTACAGCTTCCATATTCAAATCTTTTGATACCTTTTTTAACAGTAACTTTGTTACGGAGGTTACGTAATATGCCAAGATGATGTCACCGATGACGTCATACCTTAAAAGTAGCTACGTGTGTAACAAAAAGTGTTTTGATAATAAAAATACATTTAACATTTAAGTATCTAAAGGTGGACTCGTAGAACTCTATTTATTGTAACCACGCGACCCCAAAATCGTCCAGAAATACACCCGGTAATTTTCGATTTTCGTAGGGACATTTAAATCGACATATTATAATAATACCTTTTGCCAACGGTTCGCTCGTAGTATTTTAGATTTGGCCAATCAATTTAAGTATCCCTCGCTTTCACGCCTTAGGGATTGTCCATTAATCACGCCAGGGGGGAGGGGAGTTAAAACGTTGCTACGTGAGCGAATTCACGGGCATAACCTAGTTTATCATATTAGTTGGGATTTGTTTTAGACATTTGATTGATGATTTTGTTTGTGTGAATAGGGATGTTGACAAATTTTCGACCCTTAGGTATCTCATTTAAAAAATAATAATATTCTTTTAAAATAAACATACCTAATTGAAAAGAATAGAAAAAAAAGTAAAGTTACTTTTGAAATTGCTCTCTGAAAAATTCGCTTTGCCAAATGAGGTATGTTATGAGATTACGTTACTAACCGCTAAACTGACAGTGCTCCATAGAGTAGTACAAGTATATCATATCTAGTTAATATTATGATACCAACTGACAGCTGTCAGCTTGTTCATCGGTTAATGACGTAATAGATCTGGTTGGTGTTTGCAGTCACGTGATAAAATTGAATATTCAAGCCGTTCTGTACTTAATAAATGTTATTAAGTTTATTATAATTTTTTAAAGGAAAAGAATGTGGTTTACCTAAGGTTTTAAAACATCATAATAAATAATTTAGTTACAACTTAACATAAAGTGATTAGTGACAGCATCCCTGTTACTACACTGCATGAGGGGGTAGTTGAAGTGATCCATCATAATACTGGGGCAATATTGTCTGTCAGACTAGGGCCAAATTGTCTGTCAGTCAAATATCAGATTTCAAACATACATTTCAGATATTTAAGGCAAATAAAAAAATTATCCGATAATTACGTGTGCGCGTGTGCGCGTATATAATATATAAAGAGAAATTGCAATTCTGTATGGTAAAAATTAAGTGAAAAAAAGACGTTTTGTAATTTTATTAAATAAGACGATTGACTGTTTAGATTTCCAAATTAAGTAAAAAAAGGTGTGTGTCAGCTCCGACCCACGACTGGAGTTTACAATTTACTGTAGTTTCACAGTATATATTCTATATATATATACGTACATATATATTTTCTAGATAAAGGTATATACACATATCTACTTACATGCGTCGAGGATAAGGAGTAAACTACAATAAAGCACAAAAAGCACAACAAAGCGTCAAAGCGTTACGCTGTCCTACGATCACTAAATTTTACTCTTCATATTTTTTTCATACCGGGCGCCTTATATGACAATCGATTCTTAAAGAGTAAACTCCAAAAAGAATGTAGGAAATCGGAAAACTTATAGCTTAACATAACAAAGAAAAGACAGTCAAATTGCGAATCTCTCGCTTTTTTTTGAAGTCGGTTAAAATGCCCATAACCGTTTTGGCTACTTTATTTGGCACCAATAATATTCGACAAAGAAGCGATACTAAGATGATACGAAGAATAATTAGGTAAATCAACTTCAACTTCAACTTTTGGTTTGTGGCTTTGGTAAATCAAATAGCAGATTACATTGACATTTAGGATGTTAGGATGTATTGACAGTAGGAAGGATGTTGAACAGGGTCAAATGTTGCCACAGTATATAATCTCTTCACTTGTCAAGGTCGAGTATGGAGGTTAGAAGTAATGAGTACTATCTCTGTTTATTAAAAGTCTCAGTCAGTAAGCGTTAATTAGATGACGCTACCGTAGCTAGAGAGCAGTAACAAAAAGGAGAAACAAGCATACGGCCTGATGGTAAGCGGTTACCGTAGCCTATGGATGCTTGCAATTCAAGAGGACTCACATGCGCGTTGCCGATCCTTTAGAAACGCTCTTTTTTGAAGAACTGTAGTCCCTCGGGAAAAGAAAACCTCGGCAAGCATCTCATTCCAAAGCCTGACATTTACAAATTAATTAGATAGATATTAGATATCTGCATCTGACAATTTTTCTGTCATTAATATTATCATCAACTATTCTAGTCGCGAAAAAAAATTAAATATTCTAAACTCGACATACCTCACAGCCAAGTTCATATCATCCCCTGTGCTTATCATCATTGTCAAATTTATTGACACGTTACGTAGACGGAAAAAAGTGTTAGCGCAACGAAAATACTGAGCGCGATTTGATTTATGTTATTTACGCGATCTGTGGATTCTGCGCGATATTACTGTACTTTGATGTTGGTATACTAATTATCCATAAGTTTATTAGTTACTGCAATTTTTCACAGATGGCGCAATTTTACTATATTTTCGACCCTGCCCTGCTCGAACTATTGCTTAAACTCACCAATTCATATAAATAATATCCTTTTCCGTCCCTTCTTTCCGCCATTTCCCTTTTCATATAGTCCCAATTTTCCCATCTTTAATTCTTAAAGTGCCCTATGGCCGGCAATAGGCTTGCCCTGTTACGTGAATGGGACCAAATTATAATTGAGTATTTAAAAAAAAATTAATAAATGAAAAGATGATAATTATAAATAAGTTTAATAGAAAAACCAATTTTAGGTTTTTGTTTTTCGTTATAACTAAAAAGTTATATCTAATTTATAACAAACGTTTGAACCCTTGTTTCGAAAACATGCCCACAGTTCCCGAACAAAACCGAGCGCGTGTGACGTCAGAATGTTAATTTCTACTCATCGTAGGACACAGCTGATGCTGTGTTTTGACTGTGTAGAAGACGTTGACACTGTACTATCCTGAAAATCCTTTAACATTATGACGTCATAAACATGGCGACGCCTTTGTCTACAGATACAGGCGTTAGCTGCTGGACCTTTTTTTGGTATGACCTTTTGGTTTTATTGATTGAAAAGAACCCATCCAATTAGAGGAGAGCCACGCGAGCGCGCCGTTTTGTCTGTCAGGTGAACAACTGAAGTATATTTTGTCGGAATATAATATACTGTATGTCCAACTCTTAGAATGTGCCCATATCTAAGTAATCTTATTAATCTAATCTAAAAGAATAGTTCACAGAATCATTGCATTATTGGTGACAGCGAGATTGTTTTTATCTTCCATAGATTTCTCACACGATTAAAAAATATATTTTAGAACAAACGTGTTGTAATTGTGAACCTGTAATATAGGAATATTCTAGAATGTTTTTAAAACACTAAGTTCTGTCTATCACAGATTAAAAAAATTGTTACGTGAAAAAAAATTTTTTGTACTCAATTTTATTCCCGAACGAAAGAACATCAAATTTGGAATAGTACAGGTTTATAAATAAAAGAAGCGCAGACAGTAAAATTTTTAAACAATATGAGTTAAAAATTTAAAAATTACGTGAAAACTGCTACGTCCGCGCACCAGGCGTTCTCTAGATTTTATAAAACTTTTACCATTTTTAGGGTTTCGTTCCTTATAATTAATGCTTAAAGTAATAAAAGATGAGCTATTCCATTGTATAAAAAATGGTAAAAGTTTTATAAAAACTTAAATTTAACTTTGCAATTCTAAAAATACTTTACTTGTGCTGTGAGACCTTGCTTCTTAACAAATTTCATGATTCTAGGTCAATGGGAAGTACCTACCCTATAGGTTTTGATTTGCCTGCTGTTAAAATGTTCAAATTTGTTAAAATCTGTGGCTTAATGGCCGCATCTTTTGATTGCATTGACTTATAAGCTTGATTTTTTTACAGCATTAAGGAAACGCTGACACAAGTACTTGATGTTAACTTGATGTTTCTACGGGTTTCTCTGGAAAATGGTCTTGATAGAAAGATATAACAACAAATTAACGACTTTCGAATATTTTTCTTTCCTGGTGCTGTAAAATCTTTTTTCTTACCAAATTTCATGATTCTAGGTCAATGGGAAGTAGCTTCAAGGGGCCGCAGACATAATTATTTGGTATTAGTTTCAATTTGTTGCAACCGTATTGACAGACAGACAGACAGGAAGATCAGATAAGATCAGATCTTATAAGGGTTCCTTTTTTTCGTTTTGGGGAACGGAACCCTAAAAACGAAAATCGATTTATTATTGTTAAAATATTCGATATTGTAATCAATTACACCCATCCAGAACTATAAACTGAAAGGATTTAGTATTTAAACTTTCGCAACTCGTATGCATTTTAAATGTAAAATCAGGGTTGCCAGATATAAACTTATCACTTCCGGGACAAATTCCAGGACATTTTCGGATTTTTCGGCCATCTGGCAAGCGTATGCGTAAATCGAGACCACCTGTGACCACGACCGGTGAAATTTAATCGAACCGCCTTAGGTAAATAAAAATGTGTTGTACCTTAAAAGTATTACTACGATTAAGTATCGATTTATACAGCTATTATACCTACTGATGTTGTGTAAACGTCTGGTATTAAACGAATACATATATCTTTCTTAATATATATAAATCTCGTGTCACAATGTTTGTCCTCAATGGACTCCTAAACCACTTAACAGATTATAATAAAATTCGCACACCATGTGCAGTTTGATCCAACTTGAGAGATAGGATAGTTTAAATCTCAAATTATAGTCGCAATTTTAATTTATTGCTAATTATTTGTCTGTTATTATTTGACAGTCACAATTATCTGTTAACTCCAAATGATTCTAACAGATGTCAATACCTTTCGACTGGGTTGAGTAAGTAATCAATAGATGGCGCTGCTATGGTAAGGGTTTATATTTACTATTGTTTACGCTAGATGGCGCTGCGATAGGGATAAATAGGAAAATTTACTAATGCAGACGAAGTTGCACGGGACAGCTAGTAGCCTATATAACCTTATTCAATGAAGACTCTAGAAGATAATTATTCTCCAGAGATTAGCGCATTTAAACAATCAGAACTCTTTAGCATTATGACATTAGTATAGATATATCGCCACCCGCCAAAAAAAAAGGTCATAATACAAAAACAGCTATTTCGAGAAAACACGACTTTTATGCCAGTGAATTGAACAAAACAGCTCAGTGAAAAAGAGAACTTTGTTCCCTTTTTAACTGAGCTAATAACGATGTTTTTACATCTGACCAAATGCAACATTTGCTATTTAATGCTATAAAAATGTCAAAACGTACCTAACATATAATATGACACTTTTTTACGGGTGGCGATATGTAAATTACATTTCCATTTACTCTCGATTTAAACTGTCGATAAAATAAACTAAATAATTTAATTTTTTGCCAGGCCTAATGATTAAATAAAAATATTATTAAAATTATAAATTACTAGACCGATTATTAAACTTATAGATTATTAAACCGCGGGGCGTTGCCCCGCGGTTTCACCCGCATAAGTCCCGATCCCGTGTAAATATCGGGATAAAAAGTAGCCTATATGTTAATCCAGATCTCCAGCTATCTACATACCAAGTTTTATCGCAACCGGTTCAGTAGTTTTGGCGTGAAAGAGTAACAAACATCCATCCATCCATCCATTCATCCATCCATCCAAACTTTCACATTTATACTATTAGTATGATATATATTATTTTTTGCCAAGCCAAAACCACCCACGTATATGTTAACACTCCTGTCCATCCAAAGGTTGCCTGGAAGATATTTCTTCTAGCGATAAGGCCGCCCATTGTGCATTTTATGTATAACTTATTTGTGCATTGTTTCCTTTTTTTGGTGTACAATAAAGAGATATTTATTTATTTTAAACAATTGACTAAAATCAAAAATATTTTCTTTCCAACTAGTAACCCCAAGCTATTCTTGTGCGGTGTGTACATCCGTAAATACATAAAGTCCGTGCTAAATCCGTGAACGCATACAGCTTCTAATTTTAATGTTTGCTCTGTCTTTAGGTTCAACATTGAACATTCATGATGCCGGTTGTAAAATACAACGTATTCATTCATAAGTTATTGAAAGGCGGAAACGCGTAAATTTTATGTTCATTTCTTCCTTATATGCAATGCAGAGATGTTCTGGTGTTCTCTCTGAAGTATACTCAAACAAACATACAGTATTTTGATGGTAAAAGGCCTTTTACCGTAGCGTGGACCATGACCAAAGACAAGAAAGGCTTTCATAGCCTCGAGTTGAAATCTACGTTTGAAATTAAACATAAGCATAAATTACTGCGGCCATGAAATCTCACAAACAAATGAATCTAAATTTTTAGGTACCTATAATACTTGACAACTATTGCAACTGGAAAGCCCATGTAAGACATGTATGTAGTCGCATAAACAGTTTCGTATTTGCGCTCAGAAAGACTATGCTAGCGTATACTAGCGTATCACGGATATATCGTATCATTGTTAAGATATGGAGCAGCTCAACTTATAAAAGCAAGGTTTTCACTGCCCAGAGGATGTGTGTTAGGGCACCACATATCGCCACCCGGCAAAAAAAGTGTCATAATACAAAAACAGCTATTTCGAGAAAACATGACTTTTATGCCGGTGAATTGAACAAAATAGCTCAGTGAATAAAAATCTTTTAACAAAAAAATTATACCGACGAAATAACTAAAAAGCAATAAATAAATAAACCTCTTAAGTCTTGTCAAAAAGATTTTTATTTAATGATTTTTTTTCATCATCAGCTCAACTACATGATATGATGATTTCTGAACGCAAATACCTGATAAAGTAATGAAAAGTAAACAGAAACAATTCGTTCCTCCAATTTTCGAGGGTTTATCTCAATTTTATCAGGATCCCATCATCAGATCCTGACTTCCTTGACATGGGACCACCCTTGAGATATACCCTATCTACCAAAAAAAGAATAATCAAAATCGGTTCATAAACAACGGAGAGAGGGCATATATATATACGGTCGAATTGAGAACCTCCTTTTTTTTCGTCGGTTAAAAAGGGAGCTTTGTTGAATGGGAATGTCAAACGTACCTAACTTAATAATATGTGATAAAACACTTTTTTTGCCGGGTGGCGAAATGTATTTGTCTAAACAATTTGTAACCATGTTTCATGCAAATTAATATTCTTAATCTTATTTTTAGTTTGGATCTAGATAGCGTTGTCTAATATGTCCCAAAATATTAGCATATTACCTAATAATAATAATAATTATGCCGATCATTGTGCCGATAGTCATTTCGGCCCATGGGTTAATTGCTAAGAGCCTCGACCAACACCTTCAGAGGCTCACGTTAGGCAGCTGGATCAAGAGCCTAATGCAGAAGGCAGTCCTTCTCGACACGGCACGCATAGTGAGGAGGTTTCTGTCTCTGGAACCCTAACCACCGGTAGCTTGGTCCCTGTACCCGATACCGGTGGGACACTATTTTTTATATTTTTAAATATATTTTTTTATATAATAATGTATTTAAAAATGTAATTTATATGTATTTAAATGTTAATAAAGAGAATAATAATTATAATTATATAAGAATATTTGTATTAAAGCACGTTACACTTCAGACGCTCACTAGCCGGTTGTCTAGCCGGTAAAAAGTGTTAGCGCAACGAAAAATGCTGACCGCGAGTTGATTTATTGTATTCTGACGATTCTGTGCGATACTACTGTAATATCTTGCATACTAATTATCCGTATATTAGTTAGGGCAACCTTTACAGATGGCGGAATTTAAATTTGGAGTTCTTACAATATTTACTACATTTTGATACAATTTATTCAATCTCTTAAATATATATAGGTATATAATAAAAGGAACTTCGTTCCAACCGGGTGTTCCAAAGACACCTCACGCTTTTTTTAAATCATAATCTTTTAATATTTTGTTTTTTTTATTGATACCACACCCTTTCAGTTTTCAATTTGTGACGATCACAACACATACACACATTCATTCTATTAGAAAAAAAAAACTTACATGTTTTCCCAAATGTTTCAATTTTCAAGGAAAAATGTATTTTATCCCAAATGTATCAATTTTCTATTTTCTCTATGCCTAAGTATGTTGTTTTTGCACTCTTACAAATCCAGAACATGAAGCTCTTTGTATTGGGGTATTTTTAGGTTACATCTATTTACAACCGGCTTGTATTATCTTGTTGTGGCAAATCCTTATCGCTCAATCTCAAACACGGATTACAAACACTGTTCAGTAATCCATGGTTGAGGCAACTAAGGTTCATTTGTCTCCAATCCACACTATTACTGAAAATATTCCACCGAAATAATAAACCGCCATTAAAATGCGTCATATTTAATTTATAGGTACTAAATTTTTTACAATTTTTCGTTCAACGGACATATAAAAATCTGTTTGAAAATCTGTCAAATGTCTATCCCTCGGGAAACAGTGGCAATGTAGGTCGTTTGGCGGGAGATTTAAATTTAGAACGCGGATCTGTGGCTCGCGTGATTCAATCCCGATTACTTTCACTCACGATGTTTAAAAATAGAACACTAATTATGCTCCCTGCAATATTAAATTAAAACTATAGACTAGAAAATAAAGCTTATTAATTTATTCTAAACTCTATGAAAGTTCTCACTAATTTTAGTTAGGTAAACAAAAAAATGCTTTAATGACAAACTGGCTTAAAAAGTAAAAAAGAGTGCCACTATCCATCATCAGATCAGCTGCCAAATATGTCAAATTATAGTATTGTCATCTAAACTACATATACATACAAAGGTTCATTTGGATACGACAATAGGACGAAGTAGGTTAAAATTGAATTCCAACATTTGTTTACATAGTAAATTAGTTACAAGTGAAGTTAATAAGAGCGTTAAAAATATAGTATTAAATTTACCTTATCTGAGACCATTTAATTGATTGCCTACCCACAGGTTTTATAAAAACTAGATTGTCATCGAAGCAAGAAATAACAGAAGCGTTTTCCTGTGTGAACTATCTAAAGTCAGCTCTAAATAATCTTCATGTGCAGAAAGAAAGATTATTGAGGTATAATGTTCTACGTTCTAATGTTAATTTATTCCTGAAAAATTATCATTGCAACAAAATATTACTGAATAAAAACAGTTGGCAAGAGTACTGTTGAATAAACAAATTATTTTCGTAATATTCACCGAAAACAAAATAAAAAGTCATACATATGTACGGACAATTAACCATTACAAACTACATTTGTGTTTTTTGTTATAACAAACCCACCATCAAAGGTATCATTAGTACATACTATCGTCTGTCTTCGTTAGCGTTTACCTCCCACTCTGTAGCTATTACAGAAATTTTCCAATTAGATATTAAAATTATACCCATAAAACTATACAATAGTTTAAAAAAAAAAATCCTTCCTACTCTTGTATCCGCCAACTTAAATACATAACTTTCTTTACAACAGTTTGCTCATTCCTCCGCATCACATTATGTCCATGGACTCCATACCAAGATAATCTATTGCTCATCAACTTTTTATTCACTGGCGTTACTTTCAAGCTTCCTCTCGTGTATTCATTAAAAATATCTATCTATATATATAAAAATGAACCCCTATTTCCCTTGGCCACGGCATCACGCGTGAACGGCTCTACCGATTTCGCTAAATCCTTTTTTTGTGTTTGTTATTGTCAGGAGAAAGTTCTTATGAAAGAAAAAATTAAGAAAGTTGCGCGGGAAATTAGAAAATTTAAGAAAACTTAACGAGGGACTTACGCGGGTGAAACCGTCGGGCACAGCTAGTTACCAATAAATATGCAAGCCGTGTGCCGGTTGCCAAATATAATTAATTTTTCTATTTATACTGTAACAATGTTATTACGAAAAAAATGTCTATTAGTCAAAATGGATTGACGTATTAGTGCACCGATTGATTAAAAAAAAAAAAAGGCCAAGTGCGAGTCAGACTCGCGCACCGAGAGTTCCGTACAAACCTGTAGGTAATATAAATAAAAGGGGTTGTAAGTTTAAAATTATTAAAAATATTTTTATTATATGATGTAACTAAAAATTAACGGTTTTCGCAATTTTTCCTTTATCTGTGCTATAAGACGTTGCTTCGTACCAAATTTCAAGATTCTGAGTTCACGGGAAGTACCCTGTAGGTTTTGATTCCCTTGCGAGTGTCGAAAATTTGCGGAAATTTGCGGCATAAACGGCTGAATCTTTTGATTGCGTTGGCTTAGAAGTTTGATTTTTTCACAGCTCCAAGGGATATAAATTCCAGATTGATACCTCCACGCGTTCCTGAGAAAAAGGGTCTTGACAGACAGACAGACAGGCGGACGAACGGACGGACAACAAAGTGATTCTATAAGGGTTCTGTTTTTTCTTTTCGAGGTAACGGAACCCTAAAAATACCGTGTCTACTATTAAAAAAATAATGTCAGGAAGAATTATGTCATGTTTCGACATTGAATAATTCTCTATCGGTAATAATTTCTTACTTTACTCACGCCTATATACCTGAAAGGGCAGAGACGTAGAAAACCCCATAATTTATTCTTATAACTTTTGATCTTAACAATAAAACAAACCATAATATGTGTTGTCAATATTATCGATAATATTTGACGTTAGCAGATAGTCGATTATACTATTTTTAGGTACCAAATCAACTATGTACTTGAAGTTATGTGACATGACATTGATTGAGTACGCTGAGACAATTTTTTTTTTATATGCACTCGCAATTTGTCTATGCTATTGCTGCCAATAACCTCTAACGGTCGTTTGGCAAGCTGGCTAGCACTGGCTTGTTGCCAGACTCCCATTGTTTTACAAGATCTATGTATATTACCCCATCTTCTGAAATCTCAAGCAACTCCGTGATAAACATGCCGGATGATATTATTTTTCTCATTCAGATGTTAATCGGATTATATTGACGACTCGCTGACGCTCATTCTACTTACTCGGCCAGATAGAACGACATAGCCGAAAAAAATACAATAGTATTATTTCTCCTTTAGCAACTCGGCCCAATGATAGATTAGACATATAAATACGAACTTAATGGCTTTAGTATTAAGGTATATATGATGCATTTGAAAATGTACGTAAACAAACGACAGATGTTTTTTGATATTTACAGTATGAACGTAAACAACGAATGTTTTATATGAACTAGAGATCGCCTGGTGTTCGAATTTCGACCATAATTAATTTACTTTTTTTTAATCATTGACACGGTATTTTTGTTATCAATTAGTGTAGTTAGTACTTCAACAACTAATCAACTTAACACAGATTGTTTATATCACCTGATCTCAGTCTAGATTGAGTTTGAAAACTAGTCTTTTAGTCATGATATTTTATTGAAATAAGTTGTATACCTTGTTTTACTAAATAAATTCATTTTCTTTCTTCCATTCTTCTTTCTTTCAATCCATTTTGGCTTATAGACATTTTCTTCATAATAACTTTGTTACAGTATAAATAGAAAAATTAATTATAATAACTTGAACTGACATTATTATAGATTTACCGTACCATGGCAGGCCATGACATAATATACTGGAGCGTAAAGCTTTTGTATCCATTTTCGCATTTTTTTTTAGCTCATATTGATTGAAAATGTAACCTTTCTGCATATTAATTTTAAGTGTTCTAAATTTCACATTCTCTCGGCGGAGGTACAAAAAATTTTCTTCACGTACCTATTAATGTTCTAGATTTTAGTTTTCTGCACTTCTATTTTCATTATTCATGCTATATCGTTAAAAAGGTATATAAAGCTTTCTATTCAAGTATTATAATATAAATTCCCACAAAAATAGACCTTCAAATACTGTCATCTGTTTAGACGCTCAGGCATTCGATGTGATTCATTTCTTATTAGTCATTTGTGTCATACCTTATTACTCATGTTTTTCTATCTAACTTCTTCATTACAAATGAAACGGTACTTTAGTATATTCCTCAAAACATTTCTGATGATTACTACCGATTTTTTATAATGTTTCAAACATACAAACTGTTATTTGCTTGCCTTGTTATTCCTGCCTACGATCATGGAATATTTGTTCGAAGACTATTTCATTTGAATGGAATATAGATAACATTATTTTCATCTTAGTCGTTGTGAACTCTATTTTATTTTTAGTCAGGCATATCGGTTAATATCATAGGCATATATAGGATAATATCATCTGAATCAACTGAATACTTGGGGTCTACAATGCTAGGTATCGTCTAAAGAAAGTAATAATAATAATGATGATTCATAATAAAATTCTGGGACAGATAACACAACGCCATCTAGATTTAAACCAAGCATAGTTTGTATTCATTAATTTGATTGAAAGAAGCGTGGGGTGTTTGACATCAAATAGTTCATTTATGAAAGTAATTATTATAACATAGTAATTATAGTTAAAAAGCAACCCACGCTTTTTACAATCAAATTGATTATTTTGTTAAAACCTGAATTGTTATTTTAAACTTATAATATTGTTTTAATTATAATGAAGCAGTGGATCGCTACAGAACAAACTCTTCTTATTAAAAAATCATTTTCTACTTTTTAGTTCGGTTTGCTTCTGAAGAGAGTTGTTTTTCACTATACTTTATTTTGATTTTTTTTAGTCTTGTATTTTCATCGGCCCTTGATACGTGTGCCAATTTTCAAATTAATCGAACGTCTTGAAGTTGGTGAAAATTACGTTGAAAAATTCCTGTATATTTCAAAACGTGACCTTAGTTTGTTTTCATTTGATTTTTTAAATTATAACGTGACTGGACAAAAATCGAATTAAATCGACGATTGAACTAATTTGTAGTCATTAGTGTTGATAAGAATGTTATTCGGTGATTAGTTCCCTATTATAACAGTTTACTATTCATCCACGTGATCAGCTGTTATTGGGAAAAGCCCTTGATAGACGTGCTGTTAAATAGTTTTTTCTTTAGGTATTTTAAAGAAATAAAAGTGGAGGTAAAAAAAGAAAGGTATTAGCGGTTTCAATGACTTTTAAATAATGCAACTTAATTTACCACTGTTGGGGTAGATTTTTGAAGTGAAAACTTTGTTAGGCACGTTTCTGCACGTTTGCTATGGGGAAATAGCACTGAACTCGTGACCGTCACGCTAATAATACATATATAGATCCACTAGAGGGCGCTAATCGTTCTGTCAGCTCCTTATTAATTAATGTCACCAACCTGCTAATGTGACGTTTTAAATTCGTCGTTTAGTTTAAGTTTTCACTTCTGTCGGCCGTCCCATGACTGTCTATTTTTATTTTATTGCTGATTTAAGTTTTTAGATTAAAATATGTACACAAAAACGACCTTTGTGGCGCGACTATATTGTGTTTATAATTCATGAATGAATACAGAATGAATACATCTATGTACATAGTTGTATTGGTCTCGGGCTCAGGGAGTTTCTATGTATAATAATATTAGGTGTTGCCCGCGATTTTGCTCCCGTGGAAATTCAAACTTATCCCACGCGACCCGCTTTTCTGCTCAATTTTCTTAATTTTTCGTTTTACTGTTTTCTTGTTTTTCTTTTTGCGTATAAGAATAACAAACATCCATCGATCCTCAACAACTTTCGCTATCTATAAGCTCGTAATATTAGGTTTCTTAGAATAGTAAGGATTGATATTTATCGTTGTTATAACATAAAAATTCTCAATAAGATCAGGGTCATAAAATAAGACATGAATAGTTCACAACAATAACATAAATTCTACGTAACCTTTCGACCTTCGTATGCCCTTGACCCTGGAATGTTGCCACAGTCTGTTGTTCATGGGACTGTGTGTGCTTTGTTGGTCTGTGGGGATTCTAGGGGTGATGTAATCTTAAATAAGTCCAATGCTATTGGCCCTAATATAACTGAGGATATTTGGCTTCTACGTCGCTCGACTTATTTGATGTCACTGTCAAGATTTACAATGCAGTTTTAGAATGGTGGCAAACGCCTGCATCTATGGTCAAGGTGAGGAATGAACACATTAGAGGGAGCCTAAACGTAGCACCAGTGGATGAAAGTTGAGGAGCAATATATTATCGTGGTATAGACATGTGATGTGGTGATGAGCAAAATGTAGTGAAAAAAGTTTGATGTGTAAGTATAGTAGTTGAAGGAAATATATTGAATCGACCCTAAAGAAATTTGGGAAACCCGTAGGAAGGTGACCTAAGGTAGCAAACAAGTATACCGCCTGCTTGACGGTAAGCGATTCCATGGACGTTGGTAACACCAAGGTTGGCACTCGCATTACTTTTAACCGAGCATAACTGCGGGCAAAGGCTGGTTGGTGTTCTATAGAACACCATGAATGTTTTATAAACCACCAAGAGTGATACAGAGGGGTTCAAAGGGAAGTTAGAAAATAATATTACACAAAAGCTGTCACTTTATTTCAAATTTCGAACTTTGGCTCTGTTGGCATTATAATTTCCCTCCAACTTTCATTACTTAGTCAATGGCAAAGGAAACCGCACAAAAGTCTAACAAAAGTAAAACGCAATAGAAAACAATCCAATAGGAATTAAAGCCGATTACCAATGCCACATACTTCACGACTCAAAAAAATAAATTAATGACATAAACAAACCGTGTATGGCGGCGTTTCTCACACACATGGATTACGTCATTCCTTCGATTTGATTTGAGGTCATCGATGTTTCTAATTATTAACTAATTGCAATCGTAATTTATCAATAACGTTAATCCATATTTAAAACGCGATGATGGCTAATGGAAATGCTGAGCGAGTTGGTATAAATGACGTTTGAAACGCATTAATTCTTGATAATCAGATTGATTTTTGATGACATCCACGAATCTTAGTATGTATGGATGTTTGTTACTCTTTCACGCAAAAACTACAGAACCGATTGCGATGAAACTTGGTATGTAGATAGCTAGAGACCTGGATTAACACATAGGCTACTTCTTATCCCGATATTCCTACGGCACCAGGACTTACACGGGTGAAGCCGCAGGGCGTAGTTAGTATATTATAAAAGCTATTTTCCATGCCTCCGGAACAGTCTCGTTTTCTTGATGAAAGGTACCCCACGTAGTCTTCCGTACCACTGTCAATGTGTAAGAATACTAGCTTTGCCCGCCCGTGTGGGCTTCATTTGCCACGGTAAAGAGTAGGTAATATGTAATTCCAGGTCATAAGCTACCTGTGTGCAAAATTTCATCTGAATCCGTTAAGTAATATCCAAATTTAAGCAATACGTGCATACAAATGTATCGATGAGCGGTTGAATAGTTGGAACAAACAAACAAATAAATAAACAAACTCTAGCATTGATAATATTATACTAAGGATTAGGATGATACAATGCATTCCACAGACACATTGACTGTATATGTCATCACGAAATACTGCGCTCCGCGGTTTCACCCCTGTAAGTCCCGATGCCGTGGGAATATCGGGATAAAAAGTAGCTTATGTGTTAATCCGGGGCTCCAGCTAACTACATACCAAGTTTCATTGCAATCCGTTCAGTAGTTTTTGCGTGAAAGAGTAACAAACATCTATACAACCATACATCCTCACAAACTTTCATGTTTATAATATTAGTAGCATTATTTATTAGTTTACTTGTAACAACATATGGAGAGCTACTGTGGTATTTGGAATTACAAAATAATTATGTATATACCTTGACATTTACCGTCTCAGTGGTAAAACTTTAAGTTTTACCGATATAAGTATCATTACAAGTTGAAAATAAACGATGATCAAAAAACAGTTTTAATATTAAGAGAGAGAAACCTTAGGTTTACTTGTGGTAAATCTTAAGATTTACCGTAGTTCGGGCTTCTATAGTAGGCTTTTATTTCTTTTAAGAAGACAACTCCCGAATTAGGAATATTCTTGTGTCGCGGGGAGCTTCACAAACATTTAAACAACGAAAACAAGGAACACCCAGACCCAACAACTATTTGTGAATCACATAAATTTTTGTACCGTGTTGGATTTGAACTAGAGATGTAACGTAGGTGACTTTATCGGAACCGGAGTCGGAAGCGGAGTTTTTAAATTTCACTTATCGGAATCAGAATCGGAGGCGAAGTCAGAGCCGACGCCATCGTTAAGGGTAAACGTAAAATAATAAAAACATAATAAAAATAATAAATCTTTATTTCGGAACAGGTAACACAGGTTTACAAATAAATGGGTTCGATAATGACTGCAGTAGTTAAAAACTGTGACACAGTCATTAACGCCCTCCAGGAGACAATCGGGTGTATGTTCCACTAGTTTAATGCTAATTTTTAAAATTACCAATATACTTACAGTAATTAGTCTCTGTAATCAGAATGCGATAATTCAAATATTAATTAGGTATTGCACATAACATACATAAATACGCTACGGTAGCTAATTTCTTAGTTTTAAATTTTATTGAGTTGTTCAGAGTACTTCAGAGACATTTGTCTTTTGGCCTCATCATGTTGAGTTGAAGTCGTGGACTCTCATTGAAATTTAAACTTAATTAATTCGTCGTATTTGGTAATACGTAAAGCGTTTGAATGGGTCTTTAATGCAGTAGTTATACCTAGCGTAGCCAGGTGTCTCGATTTTCACGCGTCTGGTGACACGTCCCGATATATCCTTAATCTTGACGCCAAATGTCCTGATTTTTCACTATCCTTATTAGTCTGTACTTTGATCGATAATTTTGACAGGAAAAACAGATTCATCTGTATGCTGTTACTGCATAATTTTAGTTTTTTGGTATTACATGCAAAACGCATTAAAAGTCCTTCACAACTCAGTAGAGGTACATTTCGTTTCGATTTTCGAACTTCGTTATAACTCCGATTCAAATTTATCGTAACCGAAGTCGGAATCGGAGGTATAAAATCAATCGGGAGTTTCCACCATTCGGAACCGAATTCGAAGGTTCGTAATATCCCTAATTTAAGAACCCACAACAATCGGCGCGGCGGCTCTTTTGTCGGCCTACTGCATGTGGGGAAAGCCTTTAGTCTTCGGCTTAGTTTTCTGTCGGTCTAGTACAGAAAAAAAGTGAAATAAAGGCCTCATTAATGGTACGATCTTTCTCGACAGCAACCACAAGAGGGCGTTTAGCGATGGCTAGACTGAGAAAGACTTCCAAGTTTTCTAAGCGTATCTTTTAAGTCAACTTCTCATAAATAAACCCATGTTCAGACTGATAAAGTTGTTAGGGTGCCTCTCGCGACACCAATGGTATCTTTTTGGATTTGTATCTTGGTAGGTACCCTTATCTCTAATTCACCTCACAAAGAAGGTAAGAAAACACAATTTACTGTGACTCTACGATTTCCACAAGTACCTACTCGTATTGGCCTCATCCCTGGTAACGAGATCTTGAACGCTTAATATTTAATGATTACTTTGTTCTCATAAAAGTTACACAATAACCATTTTGTTTCCAATTGTCATTTAATTTACTATATTGAAAGGGACTTTGAGTATCTAAAACTTTAAGGGGTCAAGAAGGTACCCAATTAGGAACCAGATCGGCGGGGCGAATGGTGCTACACGTTCTGACCCACCAAGGGGGGACACAAATAATTATCTTTTAAAAAAGTATCACCGACTTCAATGTTCCTAAATCATGATAAATTGTAGTTTTCATCCCTTAATTTTCAGTCCTTGACTGGCCTGTTGGTCTAGTGGTTAGTGACCCTGACTGCTAAGCCAGAGGTCGTCCGGTTCGATTCCCACCCAGGACAAATAATTGTGTGATGAGCACGATAATTTGTTCTGTGTCTGGGTGTAATTTATCTATAATATGTATGTATTTAGAAATATATAAGTATGTTTATCAGCAGTCTGGTTACCATTTTTTTTTTTTTTTCTGCGTGTGGAAACCCCCTCGGGCCGTCACCCCACCGGGGTTTTCGGTGGGGCGGTGTGTCGGAATCGAACCGACTAAAACCACACGGTGTGCCGTACTGCGCCTTAAGTAGGAGGGATCCGGGAACAGCTTTATTAAGACATCCGGAACCCTAGCAGTCTGGTTGCCGTAGTACAGGCTCTGCCTAGTTTGGGATCAGACGACCGTTATTATCCTTGTGTGTAAAGTGAAATATTTTCTTTAAATTTAAATAAGACCAAACTTGAGTAAAACTTAATTCAATTAACAAATGCACGAGTCACCTGACCGAGACCTGATGACCATGGGACCATGGGAAGTATACCCTTTCAAGCAAAAGAAGAATTTTCCAAATCGGTCCAGGCGTCTTTGAGTAATCGGGGAACATACATAAAAAAATTAAGAACATTTTTGAAGTCAGTTAATTAAGGATGAGTATTTAAACTTCAAGTAGTCAAGATACTACATGGGACACAAATAAGGGATGAGTGTTTAAACTTAAAAGGGTCAAGATAACACGCAAATAAGGGGCTAGATCGGCGGGGCGAATGGTGCTACAAACTCCAACCGATATCTCATAAGACAATGGTGCTAAGAAACCTTGATCAACCGATATGTCTTCTATTATGAGTTACTGACCTTAGAAGTCGCGAAAGTAACGTTTTAATGGACATCAAATAACAATCACATTTATACTTTCATTGCAATCGTGTCTACTGATGGATCGTTAATCGCACAACAGACTATGACGTAAGTTAACGCGCGTTCGACATGCATTTCACTGACCATACCAGTTTTAGTTACCAGTATTGATTACAAATAATCCTCGACGTGGTATTCGAATGCACTGCCATTACAGACATGGGCGTACCGAGGAGGGGCAGCTGGCCCCCTCTGGGTGGTTTATGCATACGTAGTACTTATTAAGTTTATTAAAGTAATTTTGAGTCAATTTTTTTATATGCCTTCCAAAAGCTCTGTATGCATTGCAGTCCAAGCTAAAGCGGATTTAGTGCTAGCGATCTGGAACAGTCAAAAATGATCACGCCACCATCATTATACACCACTACATATTATAATACAAAGTCCCCCGTCGAGTCTGTCTCTCTGTTCGCGATAAACTCAATAGCTACTGAACGGATTTTCATAAGGTTTTCACACTTTTTACGGAGTGATTCATAATGAAGGTTTATGTGTATAATTTATTAAGGTTTTTTTGTAAAATGGCTGAAATATGACGATGATTGTTGAAGAGGTCGGAAAAAATTACTGTTGCTACACGTGCGAAGCCATGGTGGGTTGCTAGTATATGTGTAAATAAGTAATAAAGACAAAACTGTTTAGTACATTCGTCTCCTCCCTTTATCAAGCTATTTTTTTGTTTAGTAACTATTGACGAATTTTAGTGTTACCAATAAAAATAAATTACCTATCTTCGAAGGAGTATTGGCGCGGTCCCGCCGTCCCGGTCCCGAAAGCCCCACGGCCCGGGGCATAAGTAATTTATTTCGTAAACAAAGTTATTAGTGTTGAAACGTATACATGAAATTAAATACAAAATCAGGAACATATTCAATGTAGTTCTTCATTCAGTTTAGTTACAAATCACAAAAATTCTAATGTCACTAGACCACTTATTGGATAATAAGTTAATTAAGTTAACAATAATCACATATTAAAAGTTATACTTAATTATAATTCCATATTAAATCATCTAATTCCATTTCGTAAATTAACTCTTATTCTGTCAACAATTTAATGAATTAGACCACACAACGACCTCTGAGTGACAAAAAGTTTTCATATAGACTTTTTATCGTTTACTTTTATTTACTTAAAAAAAAACAGTAAATTAAAGAAAAAAGAATAATTCCTATATTACATTAAAACATTATTTAATTTTTACGAGAGATATAATGAAATAAAATCTTTTTAACAAAAAATAAACCGAGGACAAAAGAAATGAGCTGAAAAGCGAAAAATAAACTTGTTAGCCTAACTAAACTCCTACACTAATGTAAATACCTAAATAATTATGAGTCGGCGCTAAACATACAAGTAAATTCTTCTTTCATTGGTTTAATTTTTTGTCAAAAGTTATTATTATATATTTTTTGTGGTTAAAATATAATTACTATCAGATATTCAACAATCGTTTTTAGGTTTAATGTATTAAGAATATTTAATTAATAAGAACAAACACGAAATAAATGCTATAAACCTGTGAGGAGTTCCCTTGACTGGATTTCGCATCCATTATCGAATCAACTGCAGGTCTCCGTCATGTTGTAGTCTCATAAGAACCACATATGAGGGATAAGTTTCAACAAAATCGGTTCACAGCTGAAAAGTCAACGGGCAATCATTCGTCCCTATTTTACTACCCTTAGGGTTTAATTAAATGGGACCAACGTCGAAGTATATCTTATCCAATAGAAAAAGAATTATCAAAATCGGACTACCCTGTAAAAATTATGCGTGGTATGGCGTACATAAAAATTAAAAAAAAAACAAATATACGGGTTCATTTGAGAACTTTCTGGGTTTTTTGTCGAATATGAAGTTAGTAAAACAGCTCAGATGGCCTGGTGGTGACTGGAAAGGTAACCTGTCATACAATCACCGGTTCAAATAAGACGAAGTCCTCCTGATGAGCGGTTTTCATGGAAACGAACTGAACGAAATCGAACTGCCCGGCTTGGTAGCTTTAGCTTAGGGGTATCCCATTAATCACGTGATGATTTTTAGCAATTTTTTAACCCCTCCCTCCACCCTGGTGATACGTGGTGAGGTTTTAGATTAATCCTCCCATCCCTACCCAAAATCACGTGTATTTTTTTGGTACAAACTATCTTAATTTTTTTCAGTAAATTAACTTCAAATACAGATAAATAATGCTGGAAAATTAAGCACCGTGATAAAAATGACCAGACAGAGATTAAGATAATTTACAGTAGGTTGTTTCTGACTGTCATAAAAATAATAAAGGAAAGATGTAATCATGTGAAAATCATAGACTTACTGGTGTTGCCTGGCAAAGGCGAGTCAAATACACGCGCCGCTTTTCGGTTAAGAAATTGCGCGTTCAACGAAAAAAAAAAATAAACTCACTACACTCTCACTCCCCCTTGTGATATTTCGTAATTTTTACCGAACCAACCCCCCCTTTAGAGCCTCACGTGATTAACGAATGATCCCTTATTGATTAACTTGGGGAGTATCCATTAATTACGTGAGTTGCTTTCCTATTAATTTGAACTCTTCATCCCCCTTGGTGAGATTAAGTACTTAGTTACTCCTTTCCATCAAGTAATATTTACGTAACGAAAATAATACAACGTAGGTACTACAATTATTCAAAATTGACGTGAGATCTCAAAAAAATTATCGTAAATATGATGAGTTTTTGGTTGGAACTCTCTCCAAACTTTGAGTTCACGTAATTAATAGATGCCCCGTTATTGGTATGTAATTTAACTAGAAAAACTATCAATAGGCAATGAAATACTACGGTTATCAGAATCTACACAACAATTTATGAGAAAGACGATAAGAGTGCTCGTTACATACTTTTTCATTGTTCGTAAACGTGTTTTATAGCAATTGGTTTAGTTCAACAAAGTAAATTGAATTGAATCGCCTTTTCTGGTGTTAAGATGGCCGAATAAAAAATGTGATATCTAACTCCGATAGTGAATAGATAAAACCGGTTAAAGAAAAAATAAAATGTTACTTAAGTGTCGTTCACGAATTAAATAACTAATTAAGAAAAACAATTAATTATTCAACAAATACATATAGCTTTACAAAATCCGAAGTTAACGCTCTGTCGTTTTCACCCTTTAACGAAACTTTATGAAAAAAAATTCTTTAATAATTCTTTAAAAAAAAACAACTTCAAAAAACACTATTCCATAAATGACTTATATGGTTTTCTCATAGATGCCATTTTCAGAACTGGACCAAATTGAAATCGGACCACACGGAAAGCACCAGCTTTCATATAAAAAAAGAATCATCAAAATCGATTCCCCCAGTCGAAAGTTCTGAGGTAACAACAAACATAAAAAAAAATACAGTCGAATTGAGAACCTCCTCCTTTTTTGAAGTCGGTTAAAAATTGTGTTTCAAAACGACTTTAAGATAATGGAGTGAGGGCTGAATAAAATATACTGTCGAATTGAGAACCTCCTTTTTTTCGTCAGTTAAGGTCTTAAGAAGATTAATCCGATTTTTTTTGTATTTTATTTTTAATGGGATAGGTTATAATCAGTGATCACCAATTAGTTTTATTTGTGGTCCAGTTTTTAAATAACATGACCGTCGCGGTCCGTTGCTACTTTTGTACTTTACTAAGTACCACGCACAATATCCAAAGCTCACGACAAGAAACTTACGTACTTGTGCGTTTACTCAAGTAAAACAATTTAATTTATAAGAGAAGATTAATTTTCTGTTTTATGTTGTACTGTTTATCTAAGGTCCGCGCAAAACAGGTCGGCGGCGGACCGCCATTTGACGACTTCTGGGTTAAAATTTCCAGACGAACACATAATTATTATAAATACAAGAAGTTTTGTTTTTACTGATATAAGTTATATAGTAACTAAAATACCTTTAAGTACATTTCATTATTTATTGAAAGCGAAAAAAATTGCTACTATTATTTGGAGAACAACTCTTACAGTAACAAAAATATCTATAATATTTTTTTTAAGTAAACTACTATAATAAACTACTATATTTACCAAAAAAGAATGTTGGCAACACTAAAATACAGTGCAATTACGAAGTAAGCTGTATACTAACATGTGGTCCTTTTGTTCCAGCAAGGCATTGGCGTGGAGCTGGTGCGCGCGCTCGACTGCCACCCCCCCAATGTCTCCAACGTGTTCTGTGAGTGTGACTCCAAGGATGACGTTGTAAGTATTGTTTTTCATTGTTATATCTATAAATTAATACGTAGCGAGAATTCTATGTACTTACCTCTTTTTAAGCAAAGTTCGCGCAAAGAGGAATGTGAAATTTGTAATAGTTAAAGTTTAGGTATGTGTAGAAATACAGAAAGCTAGGCAACATTTTTAATCAGTATAATTATGTTATGGCGAATGTCGAGCGATAATGTCCCACGAAGTCATTCCACTTGAAAGTCGGGTGATGTCCCTCAGCGAATACAAGGCTTTGGGATTGTCCATTAATCAGGTGAGCCTCGAAAGTAAGAAAGAGAATCGTAAGAAATCACTAAATATCACAAGGGGGGAGGGGGGTGTGGTGAGATATCACGGTTATTTATTTTTTAGTAGAAAGCGCTATTATATCCGTAATTAAAGATAATGTTCTGAAATGTTTATTTTAAACTAAAAGAAATACATGTGGTTTTAGCTAGGGGGGGGGGGTTATTCTAAAACCTCACGACGTATCACCAGGGGGGGGGGGGTTAAAAGTTGCTAAATCATATTACGTGATTAATGGACGACCCCTTTATGAAGTATATGACGTGCGCGCACACAGTCGATCGACAGTCGGGCGATAGTTTAGTTGAATGCAGTGCGACGTTAGCGGTAGGGAGGACTGTCCCCCCAGAATAGGGCGCGCCTCTGGCGCCCTCAGAGGGTTATGGCGGTTAGAGCCATACGCGGATACCGCACCGTGTCGACGGAGGCGGCGTGCGCATTGGCCGGGACACCCCCGTGGGATTTGGAGGCGGAAGTGCTCGCCGAAGTATATCGGCGAACGGCTGAGTTCCGGGCGGGAAGCGGCAGTCGGCCCCCGCCCGAAGAGGTACGCGAATGGCGTGAGGCCGCTCGCCGAGTCACCATGGCTCGTTGGTCGTCCCGGCTGGAGGCTCCACGTGCTGGCTTTGCCGCCGTGGAGGCGCTCCAGCCGGTCATCGTCGAGTGGGCAGGGCGGCAGCACGGGACCCTTTCCTTCCGACTGACGCAGGTCCTTTCCGGGCACGGCTGCTTCGGGAAGTACCTGCACTCGGTCGCTAGGAGGGAACTGAGTCCCGCCTGTCACCACTGCGACTGCAGTGAGGACTCGGCTCAGCACACGCTGGCGGTTTGCTCCGCCTGGGCGACGCAGCGTCGGGCCCTCACTGCAGTCATCGGAGGGGATCTCTCGCTACCGGCCGTCATACGCTCCATGGCCGGTAGCGACAGGAATTTTACCGCGGTCGCGACCTTCTGCGAGGACGTCATCTCGCAGAAGGAGGCGGCGGAAAGGGTCCGGGAGGACGATCTCCACTCGGACCAAATTCGCCGCCGGCGAACCGGGCGGCGGAGGCGCGCATACCAGCGCCTCATGCCGCCCTGAGTGTGGCCGCGGGTGGACGGGACGGGTTTTCCCCTCCACCCGCTGTAGTGGCCCCCCGCGAGGAGGCGGCGTCCGCGTGTGCCTGGACGTCGCCTAATTGAGACGATTTTACCCGGAGGTGGTGCCCGCGCTTTTGCGGGCAGGCGCTAGGGGGGGTCCGGATGTCTTAATAAAGCTGTTCCCGGATCCCTCCTACTTAAGGCGCAGTACGGCACACCGTGTGGTTTTAGTCGGTTCGATTCCGACACACCGCCCCGCCGAAAACCCCGGTGGGGTGACGGCCCGAGGGGGTTTCCACACGCCCAAAAAAAAAAAAAAAAAAGGGAGGACTGTCCCTGGTCGGTCGGTTCTTGAGTCTTTGCTGCTTTTAGCTGACCACTTCCTCGGTTTGAACCCCGTATAAGGCGGATCTTACCTTATTCCGCGATCCCCATATAAAGAGAGCTCTCTTTAACTCTTCCCTCCCCAATTAATACCATAACATATTTCCATACACTCATGCCTGTATCCCCTTGGACCCGCAGATGTAGACAGGTGTATGAAACACCCAAAAGTTGCCATCTATAATATGGTCTCATTCACGTAATAAGGGGAAAGCTTATTCCCATCAAATGGTACTTTGGGAATCTAATATGGGAAGATTGAGAGTATATCGAAAGGGATGGTAGGTAAGATGGAAGGAAAATTGATGGTAAGGGATATTGATTATACGGATGGATTGGCGAGAGTCAGCAATAGCTGGAGGGTCAGTGTTGCACATCTGTAACTCGAACTGGCAGTTGACGAGAACCGAACCCTCTAACGAATCACTCCAAGAATAATAATCACAAATTTAAAACACCCCCGACTCGAAAATCTCTTCAACGATTAGAAAAGAGCTGATGATCTTCGAACGGGTGAACAGATTTTCTTGAACCATATCTAAGAACACTCTCGATCAAGTCATCTTTCATACAAAAGAAAATAGGCAGTCATGGGACTGAAACCGGAGGTTGGAAGTGAAAACTTAAACGAAACGACGAACTTAAAACGTCACATTAGCAGGTTGGTGACATTAATTCATGAGGAGCTGACAGAAAACAATGTTTAGAATAGCGCCCTCTAGTGGATCTATATATGTATTATTAGCGTGACGGTCACGAGTTCAGTGCTTTTTCCCCATACCAAAAGTGCACAAACGTGCCTAAAGACGTTTTCACTTCAAAAAAACGCACTTAAATCGGTCTATTCGTTTGGGAGCTACGATGCCAGAGACAGACACATAGACACATAGATACACAGATACATAGACACACAGACACATCAAACTTACAACACCTCTTTTTTGCGTCGGGGATTAAAAAGACTTAATTTATGAAACTAACCATTTTAGAGATAATCGCATTAGTTACCTCCTGGAAGGCTTCGTAATCTATGATATAAAATTACATATTATGTAACTTTAACTTACTATTTTCATGGGGATTTCTTTTTTTTTATATTATATTAGAGGGGGAAACCAGCAGAGAGGTCACCTGATGGTAAGTAACTACCGTCGCCCGTCGGAAATACCTCAGGCGACAATTTGTTCCAGAGATTGGTTGTGCGAGGCAAAAAATTTCTGGAGAACCGCACGGTGGTGGATTGCCAATTACCCAGGTGATGGGGATGAAAGTTTTGTCGCGTTGAACGATGGCGAAACGTTGCGGCCGGTATAAGTCTGAACAATTCCTCGGAACACTCCCCATGATACATGCGATAGAGAATGCAGAGTGAAGCTACATCTCTACGCCACGCTATTGTTAGGGTATAAGTCATTGGAAATGTCCGAAGTCAGTGTATGTTAACATCCACCAATCTAACTGGTAAATGACTGTTACTTTTTTTCATGACGATTTCGTATATTCACCAGTGAATATTATTATAATACAGGACGTGGTGTATCTCCAATATGATCGACAATAATTTAAAAATGTGAAGAATATCTACTATGTACTTTACTGATTACTGATTTAGAAAGAACTAGGAGCCGGCCCCGGCTTCGCACGGGTAGCAGAGACATCTTCAACAGTCATCATCATATTTCAACCAATTTACACAAAACCTTAACAAATTATATACCTAACCCTTCCTCATGAATTGCTTTATCTATTGGTGAAAACCGCATGAAAATCCGTTTAGTAGTTTTTTAGTTTATCGCTAACAGACAGACAGACGCGGCGGGGAACTTTGTTTTATAATATGCAGTGATGTGTATGTATTTGAAAAACCAGGACATACGTACATGCGGATCAAATACAGAACCTCCTTTTTTGAAGTCACTAAAAAGTTTTAGTTTACGAAATTGAAATCAAAAATAAACTTGGTTCAAAAATCTCAATATAAAAGAAATGGTATAAATCAATTGTAGCACTGAAGGTCTGAAGATTCTGTGTGTGTGAAGGGCATTAAAGATACAGGGACAAATAGGGACCCTTCGACATAATATTCGACGGCTCGACTCCGCTCGATACCACGGCCTCACAGAAAACCGGTAGTGAAACAATGCTTGCATTGCTTTTCGCCGCGTGAGTGCGGTTATCGGAGACCCTAACCCTTCTCTCCCCCATCCGTCCCCTCTCCCCCCTCTTCCTCCTCTCGTCTTCCCGCTCTTCCCCCGGCAACGCACTTGTGGCTCTCGAGTTACAGGTGCCCATGGGCGTTGGTAGTCATTTACCACCAGGTGACCCGTCTGCTCGTTTGCCCCCAATAACATAAAAAAAAAAAAAATTAATATGCGACTACTCACTGCATCCCATAGGAATGTCCAATAGAAATAATAGACTTCCACGGTAAAGTAGCAGCTTTTTTATCGTGCAGAAACTCCCACGGGTCATCACTTCACCGGGGCTAGCGGTGAAGTATCGGCATCGAACCGACTAAAACCACACGGTGTTCCGTCACAAGTGAGGCTATTGCGAGGGACTTAGGTATACTCTATAAACAAAGTCCCCGAGAACCCTAGCAGACCTTGGCCGGCTCTTAAACAGTAGGCAGCCACACCATTGCGTGCGGAAGGCCTTGCATTGGGAAGAACCTAAAAGATCTAGCTACCTTAAACGCACTTGAAATCATATTGCACAGCTAGTCAAATATAAAAGATTATTTAAAACTTTTTGAACAATTCGTAATAAACAAGATATCCTCTTACATTGTAAGAGCATGAATGCAATCCATTTAACGCAACCATAACATCCGTATGGAGAAATTGAATTGTTCCGCACGTAAATCAGATGGTTGCAGTTCATTGTGCTTTGTTTCTTGTTACATAACATTGATTTAAAATAAAGTTATACATAAAATATGACATTATTTTTAGTATTTATAGGAAGTAAGTATATATTTTTTTATATATTTTTAATGCTTTACTTTTTTCATTCGTTTTTAGTTTGGAACTTTTCAGTTCATAAAAAAATAAAGTTCAAAAAGAAAAATAAAGTACTACAGTAAAAAAAACTTTGAAATATCTCTATTATTTACAAAAAAGGAACGGCCTGCTGAATCTTGAAATGGTAGATTCAGACTATCACACTGAGTAGAAAATCATTGAAATTTTCTGCCGGAAAATTCATTTTTTAAATTTTTTTGCTTAAAATGATATCCCAATGAGTAAACAGAACATTATACCAAAAAAATATCAGTAAATACCCCATACGACAAAAAACTGCAATGTAATCAGTTAATTAAAATTATTAATTAAATAATTAACAATTTTAATTACATATAATCCAATTAATAAAAATACATTACATACAATTAATAAAAAAACATTTATGCAATCAGCTGCTTCGACAACGCCGAACGTTTAAGCTCATTCATTCAATTGATACCTACATATGTTGCCTGTACATTGCGTAGCGCAAAATCAAACTAATGACTGTAAATCCTTAATCTCACATTATTTTGATAAACTGACTTTTGCATTGTGATAAGTATCCAAAGAAAGCCGTTTTTGTAAGTTCTTCGCAATGGTGATACTTACACGCTGTATACAAACTGGCGGACACAACATTATTATTATTATTATAGCGTTTGCCACGCTAGGATTGGGGGCACTTGGGGGTGATTATAGGCAACGACCGCTTACCACGCCTTTGTCACGGGTTTAGTGAAATATGGTTATAATAAAACTAAAAAACCTAGTCTAGTCCCGTTCTTGATGGTTCTGAGTAATATGAATTAATCCTTAAAAACATGCAGTCAGTTCAAGGGATGTTGCGGGTGAAGAATTTTTGACATCCGTGGAAGCGGATGCAGATGCTTCCGCGATTCTTCTAACGTGGGAGAGCCATGCTTCGGCACGGTTATGGGCCGGCTCGACTGCGCTCGATACCACGGCCTCACAGAAAACTGGCAGTGAAGCAATGATTGCATTGCATTTCGCCGCGTGAGTGAGGTTACCGGAGGCCCTAACATTTCCCTCTCCCTTATTCCCGTCTTTCCCCTGTTCCCCCCTCCCCCTCTTCTCCTACTCCCACCTTAAAGGGCGGCAACGCACTTGTGACTCTCGGGTTACAGGTGCCCTTGGGCGGCGGTAGTCATTTACCATCAGGTGACCTGTCTGCTCGTTTGCCCCCTATATCATAAAAAAGAAAATAAAAAAGTGTTGCGGATTTTTTAAAGGTCGCATCTGCGGACGCGGACGCCAGATGTCAAAATTGATGCGGAAGCTCCGCAATTGCAAATGCGGATTGCGAATATGCGCAACTTCTCTGATACACAAACGCGTCGGATCTTGTCACCGAAATCTTCGCACCTATTGGTCAATCAGCACATGTTTACGGCACTCGTCAAACGCTGGCCCCACCCACTTTCTTTCTTGCCGCAACTTGCATTACATCTGCATCTGAATGAACATCCGCATTGGTTATTGTGAATGCGGATGCAGATATCCAAATCGATACGGAAATTGCGGAGCTTCAATTGCGAACGCGTATATTGATCTTAGCTGATATTCGATTATCAACATCCCTTCATACCAATGCTATTTTATGCATGCGCTCTATTATTATGTTAAGATGAGTGGTGCAGTAACTATAATACCGGTATCGTCATTCACCTACTTTTGTTTTGAATTATTGGATCTCAACGGATATTTATAGTATTTTGATCAAAAATATTCTTAATGGTAGTAAATTACGAAAAATAATTTACCTAAATTGCAAAAAACAACACGTATGCTTTCAGGGGACACCCGGATTTGAACCGGGGACCTATCGATCTGCAGTCGATTGCTCTGCCACTGAGCTATATCCCCACATCTGAGATGCTCCAAATTAAGTTTTAGATTGAATGTAGTGTAAGTTAGCTTATAAGTATATAATTATTTTTATATGTGCTTAGATTATTGGAATATAGAGCATGTTATATAAGTTGTTTGTCCTTTTTAAACGACATAGAACTAAGTTGTTTATGTTATTTATGTGGAGAAGGAATCAAAGACATATTTAAATCATTTTTTTATTTATCTTTTTAATTTTGGAAGTCAAAAAATAATAATAAAATTCAACTGTCATCATATTGACTCAATAAGTCTGACAATTTGACTAAGCGAGTTTTACTTTAACAATTTTAGTGAGTGAATAATGGGTATGAGTGGGGAATACTTACAGCAGATTTACGCTCGAATTGGAGTCATCCGATTAGTCAATAGAAGACCAAAGTTTATCATTTTGTGTTCGTGTTTGGGGTCACACGGAAGCTATATAAGAAACAAGAAACAGGGTAGATAACGCTCAAGTGCAAACATTTGTGTTAAATGGCTTGTTTTGCTAACTTGAGTGGATAAAAAAAGTGATTATTATTACGTATTATAAAACAAAGTTCCCGCCACGTTTGTCTGTCTGAATGCGATAAACTCAAAAACTACAAACGAATTTATATACGGTTTTCACCAAAACACTGAGTGTTCATTAGGCAAGTTTATGTATAGATATAATTAATTAAGGTTATATTAATTAATATTGTTGTAGATGTCGAAAAAAAATCAATATATATACTATATCAATATATACTACCCCGAAGCGAAAGGGTTGCTAATGAAATTGAAAAACTTGGATTGTTTTATGATGATGAACAGTGGATAGCTCGCTCTATGATTACCAGCAATTAAACAGCTTAAAAGCTGTTTCTATATCAGTGTGATAAAATATAATCCTACTAATATTATAAACGCGAAAGTTTGTAAGTAAAGATGGATGGATGGATGGATGTTTGTTACTCTTTCACGCCAAAACTACTGAACCGATTGCGATGAAACTTGGTATGTAGATAGTAGGAGACCTGGATTAACATATAGGCTACTTTTCTTTTTTTAAAGACAGCTCCCGCATTAGGAATTACTCCTGTGTCGCGGGGGACTTTACAAACAACGGACACAAATAACGCCCAGACTCGGGTGGGAATCGAACCCACGACCTATGGCATAGCAGTCAGGGTCACTAACCACTAAGCCAACAGGTCTGTCAAAAGTTTTTATCCCGATATTCCCCTGGGATCGACACTTACGCGTGTGAAAACGCGGGGCGCTGCTAGTTATGTATATATACAAGTTACATACCTCTAAATTGCCTGACGTTTCGACCTGGTTGCATTGGCCGTGTTCACAGGCTGATTCTTTATTTACATAATTATATCATGGAACGCGAAACTTTCTTTTTTTTTTCTTATAGAGGGCAAACGAGCAGACGGGTCACCTGATGATAAATGACTATCGCCGCCCCTACCTGTAACTCAAGAGTCACAAGTGCTTTGCCGGCCTTTAAGATGGGAGTAGGGGAAGGGAGGAATAGGGGGCGAGGAGGGGAGAGAGGGAAGGGTTAGGGTCTCCGATAACCGTCGAAAAGCAATGCAAACATTGCTTCACTGCCGGTTTTCTGTCACTCCTATCCTCCTATCCTATCACTCCGGTCGAGCCGGCCCATACGTGTCGAAGCATGGCTCTCCCACGATCGAAAGTTAGTATGTTGCAATATAACGCAAATGTTTTGAACCTGTATATTTTAATACGTACCGCATCGATCGTTTCTAATGAACTTATTCAATTTTCTTTATCGAGTTTAGTCATATCCACACTTCCAATTCTTTGGACTGCAGTGCTCCACAATTAGGTACAGCATGCCACAATAACGCCGAGCATGAGACTCAAGCCCCAGACAACTTTGAATATCCGAATTTGTCCGGAGATAACGATTCTTGGCGATAGTTGGTGAAATTTGGGCGTTTAAAACGCCTTTGCCTACTCGTTAGATACAGGCGTGATGTGTGTGTATGTTTGTATGCATTTTTTAAAATACAGAGAAATAGCATTTTCGGAAGAAAGTATTTCAGTAAACGAGATTTTTTTTGAAGTGAAAACTTATTTAGGCACGTTTGGTATGGGAAAAAGCACTGAACTCGCGTGACCGTCACGCTCAGATACTGTAAACGAGGTTAGTGTTTGCATACGAGTATAAACCGATGTGTGTATGTTTTCACTTCTGATGTACCTACAGACTTACGACTGACAGTTTTTTGAAGTGAAAACTTCTTTAGGCACGTTGCGCACTTTTGGTATGGGGAAAAGGCACTGAACTCGCGTGGCCGTCACGCTCAGATGACAGATGTGTCAGTTATGTTTTCACTTCTGACGTGCAGTCCTACGACTGACAGTTTTTTTGAAGTGAAAACTTTTTTAGGGCCGTTGTGCACTTTTTGGGATGGGTAAAAAATGTTAAACTCGCGTCAGGACACTTTGCGTCAGGACACGTGACCTGATCGAAAATTCGTAAAACGGAGCCAAGTTTCTTATATTTAAATAAAAAATATAACATTCGAAATTCAAACATTTATGAGGAACGGAAGCACTTCGAGGCACGGAAGGGTCTCAATGTATTAAGAATGGTCTTCCATCTTTAGACTGACCTGGCTAGTATTACTTACACCAACTCACGGTTAGCCCCGGTTAAGTTAGCCCCGGTAAGGTTAGCCCCGGTGAGTTGATTACCCATTTTTGAATATATCTTCACAGTTTTGTTTAATTCCAGACTATCACATGTGACTGCGATGCCACTCCAGCGTTCCAGCTTAAAGCTTTCAGCCAGCGCGGGGAGAAGGTTGAGGTGTCCCACTACAGAGTAAATGTGAACAGGTAAGACTTTATACAAATAAAGTGGCAAATAAGCAAATACCCGCTTCATGTTAAGCTATTAGAAGTGCTTACAGATACTCGCTACACTAGACATGTGCTTTGCTAATTTGACTGCACAGATGGCGCAATGTTTAAAATGATTGGCACCCGTGCCGAGTATTGGCGTTCGATTCCCACACGGGACAAAATTGTGTAATCTACAAATTGTTGACCCGCGTCTGTGAGTTAAAAACTATTTAAATAAAGCTCTTTAGAGGTTCTAACAAAAACCATAGACTATAAAGTACTGTCTCACTTATTTAAAAATCCGTAGCTATTGATACATATATTGCTTTACCCCCTATAACCTCTAAAAATCATAAGTATAAATAAATAAAACAACAAAATGTTTATTAACAGTTTAATAAAATAAAATTCCAAGACAATGTATAACCACGATCTCCTATGAATTACTTGCTCCTAATAATGGTTTCTTCTTCAAATTCCTGATATACTCCAGGTTCCGTGCTCGCTTAAACGTGGTGTGCGTGACAGACAAGCTGTCGGGCGAGCTGAAGTGCGATGGGTGGCCAGAGGTGAAGGTGGCCTTGGCTCCAGTTGGGGCACTAAGGCCCAATGCCACTGAGAGTAATCTCCAAAACGCTATCAGGTAAAGAACTATCAAGAGATTCTTCTTTCGTCTTCAATATATCTAGGGTGAAAATGTAATGGATTTCCGAAGTACCTACGCAGTTATATTTTTTGTAAATACTAAAATACAAATAAACTAAATACAAGTAGAAATTACGAGTGCTTCCATCGTGTATGTTACGGCATTTTACACTATATAGATGATACCAGTCATTAATAAGAACATTTTGGAGTTACGAAGTTTGATAATAAATTAAGCCATCGAAATGTAATGTTTTAGTCAGTGATATAATAAAATAATCCTACGACGAGGTTTAGATAACCTACTAACTTCATTCAAATGCAAAGTTGCTTGTCAGAGAAGTCGGCACGTTCGTCTCCAAGTGGCTGGAGTTTCCAGATATAGTGACCAGGAACTGCCGATAATTGACGTTTTAGTGACCTGGTGTATGCTGTATTTCCTGGCAATAGGTCTATTGTAGACTCTATGCCAAAGACATTTTCTGCCAGTGAAAATAAGGGGACACCAAGTACTGCGTAATCAATACGCCGCGCCAGTATACAGCTACAGCTCTAAAATGATTCGTTATTCATTTTATATCGAGTCGCTGAGACCGGTCATCAAGCATTTTCCTGATCCACGGCATCTGACAATAAATTTTGATCATGTCGTACTGTAATGGGTACTATTAAAGTGAAGATTGTGGACTCATTTTAATCCAATACCCGAATTTCTCTCAAACTTTTTCTTTCTTTTCCGCCAAACTATTTTCTGACGTACACGTTTCGGATTCCAGCGACATTGTGGTCAGCGCCCTTCGCAGCACGAACCTGCAGTTCAACCTTGCCCATTACCCTACGTGCCCTCGTCTCCGCCGTTACGTGGAGACTACTCCTCAGAGGTTGCCCCTTCACTATGACGCCATGGTAAGATACAAAAAAATTGTCTGTTGGTAGGCTTAAGAACATTTTTACTTTATGAAAGCTTTAAGAACTAATTGACGTGTAAAATTTTCTGAAAACATCTATTTACTAAATAATTCATTCATTCATTCATTGAACCATTAATTATTTCCTACATTCGATCATTCATTCATTTTATAAAGCGAATAGCTGCCGCCCACGTGGATTTAGTACGTCCTCTTTTTTTTTTTTTTTTGAGTATTTAAGAGAAACAATCCTACAATACATCAATGTTTTATGAAGTACACGCCAAGGTAGCTCTCAGATGGCAGGATTTTTCGACATAGTTTTTGCGTGAAAGAGTAACATCCATCCTCAAAAACTTTTACGTTAGAATATTACTTGCTGTTGCCCGCGACTTTTGCTCGCGTGGAAATTTTCGTGAAATCTATCTCACGGGAACCGTACATTTTTGCTTGATAACAATGCCTACGAACTATTCCAGACTATAATCTATCTGTATGCCAAATTTCATCCATATCCGTTTAGCCGTTTTTGCGTGAAAGAGTAACAAATATCCATTATCAATAAGAAATAGTTTAGACAACCCGGTCCCCTCCCCCCGAAATTAAATAACTTAAGTCTTTTTAACCCTATTTAATAGATATGTCTTTACAAATGTTTTGAGCCAGTCATTTAATGAACCGAATCTCGTGGACCTTAGCGTGGAGTTTTAGTATTAACCCCTCCAGCTAAGCCAAATGCTTGTATTAGAAAGCGTTTATATCGGTACTGGCTGCGGTTCGAATCCGCAACCACTTGATGGCAACACCAACACGTTATTTACTACCATCTATTACATAGTAGGTTTCTGACTCTTATACTGGCCTCCCATTTAACTTTCACTTACATACACCACGCTTTCGTCCTCGGCTCCTTTCGCGTGATACTTATTTTGTCTACCTCTCGGAAACAGTACTTTTTTCTGGATGACAGTTACGCTCTGTCCTTTTCTGTAGTCCTGGCTACGTATGAAAGTAACAAACAGCTAAACTTACTTAGTATTAGTGTGGAGGTAAACAGATTTTTGTAAAAAAAAAACTGTGTTGAAAATAGTGATGAAGGAGACTAAGTTGTTTAAGTCCTTTAAAATATGACTTATAAAACTTGTTGAGACTAAAAAGACTATCTTTAGACTAATAAGACTAGCTTGAAGACTTGAAAAGCCTAAAGACTGATACAACTAAAACGACTCAGTCCTTTAACAAAATGCTTACACCTTAGTCGGTTAATAGTATCTTATACAGCTAGTCTTTTAAGTCAGTGTCCCCATGATAATTATCCAGCACTAAATATGAAAGAGATGGTACCTATATTACATGAAAGGTGTGTTAGAATGAAATAAGGTACCATATTTCACTTACTTAAATACAAGTACTTCGGGCGATGTCCATATATTATATAGACTAGGTGCAGTCTATTAAAATTTTTACTTCTGATTAGATTTCTAAATTAATAGAATGATACAAAAGATTTTAGCTGAGAGTACTAAACTGTGCACTAGCTAAACGCTAGTGCACAGTTTAGTAGTTACTGCAATGGGGATTAGTCTTTTTGATAATTCTTAAAAGATGGAGTAATTTTAAGTCTTTTTTATAACTTATCAAACTTAAAAGCCTTAAAAGACTTACATGCCTTATAAGACTAACAAGCCTTATAAGCCTCAAAGCACTAGACACTATGCTTAATTTACGCAAGCCTTAGTCGAGAACTAAAAAGACTTACGAGACTAAAAACTAAGGGTTTAAAGGACTAAGTCAGTCTTTAGCTGTCAAAATGTAGTCTAGTCGCTTCTTACAAGACTAAAACGACTGAGTCTCTTTCATCGCTAGTTGAAAACGAATGTTCTTGGAGTTTCTTGCCTGTTCTTCTCCATAGGAGAAGAACTGAATGGAACTGGACTGAATAGAAAAAGCTTCATGACTGACAGATTGACTGACTCCTTACAATTCAAAAATATCTATAATTAGACAAATTTAAAAGATTTCAATTTTGAAGCTTCTCGGTCGCAGCTTCAGCGACTCCTCTCCAATATCTTCTAGCATATCTCCCGCTCATAGTTCTTTTCTTCTAGTTACAGTCCGACCGCCAGATGTACACGTCTACACCTAACTCCACTTCCGGCAACATGGTGCTGCTCGGAGACAAGCGACTGCTGGTCAAGGTCGTGTCTGCTAAGGACTTGGGAGGTAAGGAGCATAGAATTAACTTATTACTACGGGAATATATACAGCATTAAAAAATGCTATGTTTGTTTGTGTATTAGTTTCAGTTATTGCGTAGATTGAGAAGATAAACAGCCCTGTTTATACAGGGTGCTATAGAAAGGTGTGATCAAATTGTAAGCGCGTTTTGTGTAGCAAACAAATAGTTGAGTTAGCTGGAAAAAAAATAATTTATTTCTTTGGAAAATGCTTTTTCTAGTGTAGGTGCATGTTTCTAAACAACACATTCTGAATTTTCATGTAATTTTTTTTAAAATTGTTTAATATCTTTAAAGGGTCAGGCAATAGTCCAACACTCAGGCCTAGCATTAATTGTCAAACTTTAGAAACCCAACCCATTGCAGATGAAGTCCAAATAAATGATTAGCAGTCCTCCAAGGATCCAACACTTGACTTCCAAAGAGAAACAAAACTAAAAATTCAGAAAATGAGGATCTAGTAAATGGTATTGAGAAAAAGAAAGTTGTAAATTAAATTTTAGTCGAAAGTTACGATAAATTCTTAATACTATATCTCTGTGGAAACCACAGTAGTTTTAAAAATTTATAAACTTACGTTTTCGCTACCGTTCTTTGAGTTTTTGGAGACAAAAAAAATTACTTCGGAGATCCTGTTCTCTGTCCTTCAAAATTCGTAATAGTCTTTGGGCATCCACTGATGAGCGAGAAAACATTCCAGTTGGATCCTTAAAGACAATTTATCTTTACATAGTAATTTTTCATGTTAAATATTATATGATTACATTAATTAGCTGTGGGAGAGCCATGCTTCGGCACGTATGGACCGGCTCGACCGGACCACGACCTCACAGAAAACCGGCAGTGAAGCAATGCTTGCATTGCTTTTCGCCGAGTGAGTGAGGTTACCGGAGGCCCTAACCCTTCCCCCCCCTTCTCCCACTGCCTCTACCTCTTTTCCACCTTCCCCTACCTTAAAAGCCGGCAACGCCCTTGTGACTCTTGAGTTGCAGGTGCCCATGGGCGGCGGTAGTCACTTACCATCACATGACCCGTCAGCTCATTTGCCCCCCATATCTTAAGAAAAAATGATAATAAAAAATTATGGATTGCTTTGATTATGTACATGTCTTTGGACTTCCTGCTGTTTCGACAAGCTTACACAGACAGATTACAGATAGCCGTGGTCACAGTTAGACTGGTTTCTTTTTGTAAACTGGTAATTGTTGGTCAAGTAAGCCTTTTTCCCTCAGCTCAACTCCTCATATCGTCCCTCGCATTAAACTGTCCATCAGACCCCAGCATTTAACTTCGCGATTCGTCGGTTCCAGGTAAATCCGGATGCATAGCTCCATACTGTGTGGTCGAGATGGACGAGCCTCCGCAGAAGAACCAGACAGGCTTCAAGAAGGACACCACCAACCCTCAGTGGGAAGAACACTTCTTGTTGTAAGTAGACAATAAGGTTAAAAAATTGTAGGAAAATTCATGAAAGACTACTTCTAGGGGTCTTCTTGTAAACTTCATATAGGTACTTGTATGTAACACATGTAGTGTGTATGAGAAAATACTCCAACATATTTTACATAAATATATTTATGATAGTGCAGTTACCAATAATACAGTTTATTTTTGAAGTGAAAACTTCTTTAGCGGCGTTGTGCACTTTTTGGGATGGGTAAAAAAATGTTAACCTCGCGTCAGGACACGTGACCTGATCGAAAATTCGTAAGACGGAGCCGAGTTTCTTATATTTAAAAAAATATAACATTCGAAATTCAAACATTTATGAGCGGCCAGGAGCGCAGAACTTCCAGTGTACCCTATGTATACATTTAGATATGTTATTACCTACTTTTTATTTGTAACCTAATTATATATATACAGATGTGTGTGTGTGTATGTATATGCAAATACATTGTGAAGTTATGTTTTCACTTCTGACGTGCAGTCCTACGACTGACTGTTTATTTTTTTATATTGATACACTATGACCAGAAAAACTAGGACTTTAAATTGCTGTCACAGTCAATTTAAAAATGTAATACTAATTGTTGCCAACTTTCAAAATAAAATTAGTATGTTAGATTTTTTTGGTTACCTTCATTCAATCAAAAAATTAATTGTTTATCAGGCGTACAAATAAAATTACAGAATTTTCTAGTATTATTTCTGTTAAATATAATGTAGTTGTTCTATATTGGCAGTGACCTGTCCCCGCAGACAGCTGAGCTGCTGTTCGAGGTATACGACCGCACCGGGCCCCCCTCCCCAGGGGGGGGCGCTACTCAACACAGGTACGTTCTATCACTTCAATATCCATTGTAGGAGTATTCATTCCGTATAAAAAGAGTTTCTATAATTTTCATTGTCATAATAAAATGGTAGTAAAATTGACATTTGGTTTAAGTTTTCGTTACTTAACAGGATTTTTAGAATATATATAAAGGTGTCTTAAAAAAATAAAGAAACAACGGAATCAATTGACCACCAATGTTATATTTCTTTAGATCGTTTTATCGTAAATCTTATCTTAAGTTTGTGAGGATGGATATTTGTTACTCTTCCACGCAAAAACTTCTGAACGGATCTGGATGAAATTTTGCACAGATGTAGATTATAGTCTGGATTTCACCAAAATTCGAACGAAGTCGCGAGCAACAGCTAGTTAACCATAAATTAATATGATAAAGAAATTTTATATTGACACCAATACAAATTGGTAGATATAACTTAACTTGACATACCACAGACACGACAGTCTGATCCCAAACTAAGTAGATCCTGGACTATAGTATCCAGACTGCTGATAAACATACCTATATCTATATTACTAAATACAATGTCAATTTTATAATATAACTCGCGTCATTGATTTATGTACAACCTCTAAATATTTCCAGGTTCCTCGGCTTAGGTCTGGTGGGCATAGACGAGCTCCTGGCAGCTCCATCCCAAAGACAACAGATTGCTCTACAGACCAGGCCCATGGAACAGCACGACGTTAGCGGCACGCTTACTGTCGAGGTAATATCACTATCAGCTTACCTGTCCATTGCTGGACATAGAACCAAGACTGAAAGGGAGTGTAGACCAGGTATCTCTCTCTGGACTAATCAAGAATAATTTCATGTCAGTCTGAAAGGTTTCTAGCCTGGTTTCTTATGACTTGGGTGAAATAATCCGTTCTTTAAGCTACTAGCTTCGTAAGTACTTTTTTTGGTTTAAAACATGATCGGAAACGCATTATTGAGCTTTCTGGCACTTGAAGCCCTCACAATATGGCTTGATGGTAAGAGCTTACCATCAAGCCGATACGCTTACCAGTTGTTCTTGCCAATCGCTCGTCAGTCTAGTACTTTCCAATCAACTGGCATTAAAAAAAAAATATTGTTATTAAATAATTTATTGTCAACAGTTCCTGTTCATCGAAGGAGCAGATATTCCAGACCTGGGCTCCCGTCCTGTCAAGATAAAGGAGAGTCTTCGTACTCTCTCACCACATGGCCACCTCACTACCACTACGAAGACTATATTTAAGCAAAATGGTAACTATACAAGCTGACAACTCAAAAGAAAGCAAAAGTCAAACCACATTATTCAAGAAATAACGTGTTTTTTAATTTTGCTCTCAACAGGGGTCCTTTGTCAAAGGTGAAGCGACCTGTCGCGTTAGTGTCAGTGTGGTACGCAATACAGTGTTTCGCCTAATGTCGTACCATTGATTGAATACTAGTTACAAAAGTTATGATTATATTATAAAACGTCAGACGTCCGCTTATTATAATATATATATTTTTTAATCAATTTAAAACGAATGAATTGATTACGAAAAAAACAAATATTGTTAAATTGATAAAAACGCTTAGTATTTTTTTGTATTATTAAAATTTTGTATTATTTAACATTTATTATTATCAAGCACCCCACGTTTGTTTTCAATACATATACATACATAGATAAATAACAGGTTGAGTTAATAAAAGCTCTTTAAAAATGAGCACAAGAACTAATAATATCATTTTAGATAAATAGGACAGGAATCGATTCAAAATACGTATGAGTGTTTGAAAGTCTTAATATTTATTTTTATCTCTTTTTTGGGAAAATTATATTCATGACATGCTTATAACTGACTATTAACACTAGCCGTTCCTCGCACTTTCAACCGCGTTTATAGTCCCTGCTCCGCTTCTAAGTACAGCAGCGTGATGTTATATAACCTAAAACCTGCCTCAAGAATTGGGTTATCAAATGCAAAAATCATTTTCAAAACCGCCTAGTAATTCCAAAGATTAGTGATGATAAAATAACACAATATTTATATTCCACAGGCCATGACAACTCTCAGCTAACGGAGTCAGCTCTCCGTGAGTTGGAACTAAGCCCGGCCAACGCCGCCAACAAATCTACTCTCATCATACACTCTGTGCAGAGGGTTTGTGTCTTTAACTATTTTGGTTTAAGATTCGTTTTCCTTTGAACCCTGTAGCCTGTTTAGTGGAATAGATAAGGCTAGTGTTTTGTTCGTTGTTTGGAGGTGTTTAGGGGATGAAAATAATATTATTATATACATATGTATTTTGCATAAAGTAGATAAAATCTAGAAAATAGAAAGTAAATTAGGTTATTAATTTCAAAGAAATAATTTTCTCTTAACATCTTTTCCCAATATGGGAAATATTGTTTATAAAGAAATCATTTTTCTGCAATTGCGTAATAAAGTTTGAGAAAAACCGTTTTACGCCGTATGAAAGATATTCCGTGATGTTATTCATGTAAACCCAGTGCATTTAATAGTACATTACATATTGATGTATGATGTCAGTAAAAGTTTCAGCTTTGACAGTTTTCAAAGAAATTTTCGTTGCATTTAATGAAATGGTTTTGTAAAATATTAAAGAACTCGGTCTACGGATCCTTCAATATTTCACGTGTTAATCCAGTATACAACTTATTAGTATGCCAAATTGAATCTAAATCCGTCTTGCGGTAAAGGCGCGATTGACTAACAAATATCTTCACTTCCATAGAATAAAAATTACCTTGACTACTTCCTCACTAGTTCAATTATTTTTTTTAAACTTTATTCGGCCTAAACATCAACGAGAATATAATTTTTTCACTCACAATCTGTCAAATTTTGTCAATACCACTTTAATAACTACATAATAAAATTTATTATGTATATAATTAAATATATCCCATTTGTCGTTCCCCTAAACACTTAAACCGACCTCCTAAGTACAGATTTTGAATGTAAATAGTGTGACCCTATTATTAACAAGTTTTGGTTTTCCTTTCATTGCCTGCGTGTGCTGTGATATTAAAAAGGAGCCGAAGAAATCTATAAAGGTGAGTTATCTATAAAAACACTCTGTTGTTTACGAATATCATAGACTTTTCGCATTATAGGCATGGCCGTTTGAATATCTGCCGTCTTTGGCCTAAAAGACGTCGCTTCGTTAGCGCAAGTCACTAAGATAATTTAAAAAATAGAGCTAAACCAGTGTTGCCACGTACCAATAAGTCTTATTAGAAGATTTTTAGTTTTAACAAGATGTTGTCTTGTCTAAATAATTGCTAACTCTGCGTTAAAAAAATAACGCTTAAGAGTTGCTTATAAACAATGATATTTTTGGGAAAGGGATTTTGTAAATATGTTTTATTGTCCTAAGCATGTTCTTTTGGCGGTTATTTTGTATCAAAATCGTGTATATTGCATAAGTACAGTGTTTTCAAAATAGGGACATCAATCAATTATGTTAATGGAGATTTCATTTGGGCAAAACATTTCTAAAAAAATACTAGGCCAACCGTGAATTTTCTATACAAAATAATAATTGCCAGATGAATTTCAATTTGGGTAAACTAATGTGTTGCAACATGATATCACAAAATAACTACCAAAACCCCTGTGTGCTGTGTTGCCACTCTAACACTCCCATAATCTACCAAACAAGGTCGAAATAACCGACTCGGGAAAATTCATCGAAGTGGAGAAAGCAGATATGATACCGGAATTACCTCAAGAGAGTGCTATAGTTGATGAGAGTTTGAGCGAAAAGTCTGTCACACCAAGCCCTAACCAGTCGCCCGGGAAGACTGTGAGGATTAAAGAAAACGGGGCTAAGGCAAATGGAGATACAGAGGTATTTATTACGACTGTGATTTTATTTTAGATACTAAAACATTAATCTGTTTTTTATTAGTTTGTGTTTGTGCAGTAGTTTTTTAATCTGTGTATTTATTACGTACGTATATATATTTTGATAAAATCCTACAGTGATTTAATTTTTTTATATAGAATTACATACGTCTAACTTAGTTGTGGTAGAATAATTAGTCGACATCAAATATTTGAAATAAACAACTGTTTGAAAATGAGGGACATTTCTAGGTGGCAACTAAACACGTCCAACTTGACTGTAACCATGTCCTGGTGTCACTCAAGCCTTGCCTCTCATTGTCCTCCTCGTCATGAACTCATACTCGTCCTCGCAGACACAACATTAAGCTAGTGGTGGCACTCAGAGCTTAAGTTCAAGCAGAAATCTGTGCACTAGCCTAAAACTTATTTTATTGTTTTCTACACATAGACTAGACCTTTAACAACATAGATTAAAAATAATTTAACATAGATCATAATCTCTATGTTAAAGTATTTTAAAGTTATTCAAACTAAGTAATTAGATTTTCTTTCGATAACCGAAAACCAGTTGAGCCTTCGAGTAAAAGCTAAATTAAGCCTACTGAAGATTTTGCTATCCACCTTTCAAATGTATGTTTTTCAGCAGGGAGATTACGTCCATCATCAAAATGAAAACGTCCCACCGGAACCCGCGCCGCGGCAGAAGCGGAGAAGGGACTTCTTTGGAACCATTAAGAGAAGGTGTGAACAATTTCTTGAATTTACAAAATTAATAAATTGTGTTGACCTACCCTCAGCCATCTAACGGAAACAAGCCGAACTAGAGCGAAACTATAGATGCTGTATCGCGCAAATAATGTTTCCACCTTCATACTATTTCAACCCCCGGTTCGCAGTTCACAACGGTGTACAACTTTGACAAGTACGCGGCCCGTCTGGTAGTAAGCAGTTCCGTCAGGTGGTGTCAGTATTCTCCAACACTGGAGTTCTAACGTTTTACGAAGAGAAAAAAAAACAACGCTAATAATTATGTCTAACGGTCTTTTCTCCGCTAGCTCCGGGCTAGCTGGAGCTTTCCACGCGACGAAAAAAAAGGGTGAAGATTCTCCCTAAATAGCGTGACTCAAATTCATCAAAAAATATACTGTACAGCAGATTCTTTCTTCTCTGTCTTTGTTAATGTTTCTAGCTCTTAGAAAAGGAACTGATGTGTTGTCATCCAAGGATCATCTTTACAAGACTTTTCTTTACAATGAAGCGAGTTTAACGCTTGAATTATTTAGGTTTCTACAGCATTGTTAATTGCCTAATGTCCCAGGTGGTTTCCTGTCTGTTGATATGAAAAAAAAACAAAATACGTTCCACAATTTTTATAATATTCTGTATTCAATTCTTTCAGACTGGGCCGGTCCCGCACTCGCGGTCAGTCTCTAGAGCTCACAGACTCTGAGGTAGAAAACCAGAGCCGTATTCGCAGCATCAGTGCCGAGAGGAATAATCATGGTAAGTGAAAAAATAATAGTTTTTGATAAAAGTAAAACCGACCTACAAATTAAGATCTTTCTTCAAAGTCGGTAGATCTTTCTTTTTATAATTCTAAAACAGAAGATAAATCTAAACCAATAGAAAACACAGATGTAATTAAGAACCTATTTTAAAATTAAATAGTCTACAATATTTAGATATCTCTTTAAAATACCACTCCCCGAAATATTGTAATTTATCTAAAATATGTATGTTTATTTAGAAATATATATATCGGCATGTTTATCAGGAGTCTGGTTACCATACTACAGACTCTGTCTAGTTTGGGATCAGAAGGCCGTGTGTTCGATGTGTCATGTTATTATTATTAACATGATTCTTTCCTTTTTTTCCTTTGCCAAGAGCCTTAGAAGAGACAGAGGTTTATCTTATCCTTTATATTTTCAGAAAAAGCACTATCCATCCCCAACAGAAACGTATACTCAGCCGGTGCTTCGCCCGCGCAGTCGGGCGATGAGTCCCGGACCTCACGGAGGTATGTCCTCACTTCATAAGCTATTTAGAAATCCTTAGGGTCGTGTTTTTGTTTCAAATTTATTCATGACATCGTGAAAGCCAGCCTGCCTGTTCAATAAAAAAAAGATTCATTAAAATCTGTTCACAATAGGTGAATATATTGGGCACGGGATGTGTATGCATCACACACAAAAAAAATATAACCTCCTCCATTTTGGAATAGGTTAAAAAAAAGAAATATTTATATTGTATTTAGCTTGTTTTTCTCCTGTGTAGAAAGTTGTATGCCTACTTTATGAATATAGAACCATTTATAGCTTACTAGACATGAACTCTTTCCATTATAGGAACATTATAGGTTCATGATTGTATTTTATAACAGTTTCCTTCAATGAAATGAAAATAAATTTAAGAAAAAGAATTTAGTATCTTGTAGAAGCTTTATATAACAAATGGACCAATTCAGCTTATATTAAATTACATTTACAGAATTATTTTGGGTTTAGTAACTAGGCAAGACTGCATTATTTCTAACACGAATAAGAAGCACATTAATTAAAAAATATAGAAATAATAACTAACTCACCGCTTTTAACTACAAATAATGCTGTCTTGCCATAGTAAACTCATTATGACCTGCGATTATAACATCAACAACACTAATAAAGTATGTTTTATCTTTTTTTCATCTGTCAACACTCACATGCGTTGGGGGTAATGGCACTCTGCAATCTGGTAACACTGGTTTTTCTACTAAACTATTTTTGACATTTGCTGGAATGTAAACGCTTCATTTTATTATAATTATGTAATGTTATCAACTTTATGCTTGTGCACTATTTTTTATTTTATTTTCTTGATATTTATATTGTTACTATTTAAAAAAATAACTTCTTTCGAAATTTGCACGTTCCTCATTTCCTCATTATTGTACGTTTTTCTCCTATTTGATGCGTGTTAATATCGTTATTGTCTTTCACCAAAATCTTTATAATCAAAATATGTATATTCAAAATTTCTACTATAAAAACATCTACCATATACATTACCGTTAACATATATTTGTCAAATCTGTATTCACACTTGCAACACACGTGCATTTCACTAACATTTCATTTATAAATGCATGTTATTTGTACCAAACAATTAAACCTAAAGGTCCTCTCTTAGTGAAATGTCCGGATTCAGTACAGCGTCGGCCAGGACCTTCATCCATGAAGCTTCGACCTTGGTACTGGAGACCATAGAAGCTGGCATCAAGAAGCACTATTTGGTGCCTCTTACTATCGCGCAAAGGTCAAGATGGCGGCGGAAGGGCATTAAGCTGCATATTTATAATGAACATACATTTATTGCTAAACACCTGAGTGGGTAAGTTAATAACTGTACACATTTCATTGTGTATAGTAGTAGTTACGTTAGAGGGTTCTTACTTCTCGACAATAGCCAGTTGGAGTTACAGATATGCGACCCTGTAGGACTCCAAATATTGCTTGAACTTCCCAATCCATCCTTATAAGCAATATCCCTTTCCTTCTATTGCCTTCCTTCCCTTCTTGCCTACCTGTCCCTTTTAGTATACTCCCAATATTCCCATCTTTAATTCCCAAACTTCCCGGTTGACGGCAAAACGTTGTACGTGTTACGTCAGTACGTTGGTCCCAAATTATAGTTGTAATGTGGGTATGCAGATGTTTTAGAAGTTTGAGTGTATGTATGTATTTGATTATGTCCGTGACTACTAGGTGTCTACTCAAGCGACGTTTAGACGACAATAAAAGCTTAATTTTTCATTGATGTTCTTGCCCTGATTACATGTTATCAAAAAAAAGTATGCTTCGCAGAGTACTGCTACAAAGATTGGAACTTCATTGGATTATAATTTTTTGTAGTAGATGAGTAGTATAATTGTGAAAATACACCATGTTATAACTGTTTACTTACTATATGAATGTAGAAATTATTTAACCACTCATTTGAAATTCCAGATCCAAAACGGCACTACTGCCGTACAATATAATGACACATGTAATGTTCTTCCAGTGGTACTGTATGCGCAGTTTGCGAAAAGACGATAGCGCGGCGGCTCGGCAAACAAGGGTACGAGTGTCGCGACTGTCTGCTCAAGTGCCACAAGCACTGCCACGTGCGCGTGCCCTCCACTTGCGCTAAATCCACCGTGCACAATATGGAGCTGTGAGTATACTCCATACTCCCCCCCCTCCCCCCCTCCTACACCTACACGACACAGTTTTTTTTTTTTAATATATTCAACAACCAGGATACCATCTCGTTAACCATCAGGTATTAAATGACCAATCGATTAAACAAACCCGCACCAATATAATGCAAGGTAGTTTATAGAAAATGGTAGCGTTTACGTAATCTTTTTCTACTATTTCAGTAGAAAATCACAAAATCAAGAATAGTTCTAGGATAAATTAAAAAAGAAATTGTAGCAAAGTTTCTTTCTGTAGTGGAATGAGTGGCTTCTGTACTTTAGTCTAAAGTTTTTCTTCCAAAGGCAGTATATAATAATAAAGGGATATTTACTATTTTGAACAGTGATAATCAAAACGCTACCATTTTCTATTACAGGTAAGACTAAAATTAAGGAGCTTTAATTACTATAAATTAACACACTTTTACAAGTTGCTATACTGCCAAGTCATTAATTTAATGTACCTAGACTTTTTGACTTTTCGTTAGTATTACTTTACTACTTAGTAAATTTCTAAATTATGAATAAATTATAAGTACTTATTTCCAATTTCTTGGCTATGGAACTTCATATTACTTATAAGGACTTGTTTATTAAAAATATTCGATTTTTCGAATTCGATTTCGATTCGACAAAAAAAACGTACCGAATTTTGCGACGTACGAATACACGACGCGAATTACAGTTGATAAATAATATTTGGGGACAAAGTAAAGGAATAACCGAATCGACTTCTGTATTCGGAATTAATTTTTTTATTTCTAATAAGTATTATGTAAATATTTCAATTATAAAAAAAAATATTTTACTAAATTAATTTGGAAATATAAAAAAAATTGAGATTGAATCTACGTACTTATGTTTTTGAACTTTCGCTTTTGACTTTTATGCGTACCTACAGTGTTGCCAACCCTAGCCTAGAGTAAAACTGTAAATTATGTGCTTTAAAAAAGCTGTAAAAAACAGTAAATATTAAAATAAAAAACTGTAAACCTACAGCTTTTTGACACGCTTTTATCAGCTTGACCTATATGTAGGTATTTATATTATTATGTATCTATCAATATGACGGAATCTTCGTAATCTTCTCACCGTCTTCACCGACAAGATTTGAAAGCGTTTTTTTAACTACAATTTAGGCCCTTCTTACACAAGGCTTTGCAAATTTTCGATACCCGGCGATTTTAGCCCCTAAGCGACTACCGCACTACATTACAATTACAAATTCATAGAGGGTCGTACATAGGCACGCGTCGCCGATATGTTGTTCATTCGTTGCGCGTTGTTTGCCAACAATTTGAGTTAGTGTACGAACTACGCAACAAATCAAATAGGTAGCACTAGCAGCTAATAAAAACTGTAGATTGCAAGCTATAAACTAAAAACTGAGATTTCCAAAAAACTGTAAATCTACAGTTAAAACTGTTGGGTTGGCTACACTGATACGGGTAGACGAATTAAAAATATACCTATTGTTATACTGAAAGTCAAATAATTGTTTTTAAACTTTTAAGTTGTGCAAGTCCTTTGGTAAGGTTCACTAAACACTTTCCTTCTATAACATACATGCTATCAGTAGACTGTATTTATTATTATTATTAAAATACTTTAGTATCGAAATATAACCTGCATTATTGCAAAAAAAAAAATTAGAAAATGTCAAAATTTGACAGCTTATGTCATTCAAATTTTCATTCTTAACTTTACAATGTTGTGAAAAAATGATCCATAAAATGGCCAAAATTAAAATGATAGGTAGTCCAAACTATCGATTTATAACGACCAACTTTTGGTTGGATTATTTCTGCACAACACGGTTTTACCTTTACCAGAAATAAGATTTTACTATCACACCTTGCTAAATACAACAAAAACTAAAAAATGCTACTTGCTACTGCTACCATGACAGTGAGTGAGAGAGAGCTTAGAAAAAATATTTATTTCTGATGAAGGTAAATAAATAATTAATAATGCATTTTTTAAATTACACGCAATTAATCCTGAGACGTCCATACAAAAAAGAACTAAAATTCTAAGATGGGCATATCCCCAAACTTAAAAAAAAACATTTCTTTATTTTTTTTTCCTATTTTAATCTACACACATTGTTCATTGAACTTTTTCTTACCGTTTGTTGTTGTTGTGGTTGGTTTACATTAGCCCTTGACAGTGACTTTGGCAAAACTGTCAAGATTGTTTTTAACTTGGTATCAGTACCTAAAGTCTCTGAAACTACCGATAGAACTATATCTCTCTCTATCGATAATAGCTCGATATCGGCTTTAACAACCCTGCCAAAAGCTTACACTTTCTGAATATTTGATGAGCCAAAGTAACACTCTAGGGACAATGTAGCCCGACCTTACGGTACCAAGTTCTATTTTGTATGGGTACGCGTATTGGTTCATCTATGCTGTATTGCTTATATGTATTTTTATTTTCAACGCTGCCAAAGGTCCCATTCCCATAGCTTTGGAAATGGAAGGTACTTGTTTAGTTATATCATTTATATTACTCCAATAGCATACCTGCTCTATACTTCGGGTCTTAAAACAGCAATTGTACTTGTTTGATCACTATTTCCTGTTATTAAAACAAAAAACAGTAGTCACTTAAAGCAAAAAATAAATAATTTTAAACTAACTTTGGTTGATAGTTTTGTTTGAAGATCCGAACGAATGTTTTATTATTTTGAGGCTGGCACTCACGCGTCTAATACAAGTTTAGTCACGGTATCTGAAAAAAGAATTATTGGAAACAAAAAGAGGGAAATTGTCAATTTTATTTCATCTTTATTCTTCTCCATTGAACTGAATTACATTAAAAAATATATGTATGCCTACATATTGGACAAATAGGTATCCATCTCACTCGCTTCGCTTATAAAATCGTATTTCTAATGTAATCAATCATTACCTACCATAAACTATTCGTGTAATAGTTTTAATTTTCTATAATATATTATTTACTTGTCACTATTATTTCTATATTTCACACCTATTTTTAATCTAAATGTTTATGGTTTGTGCTCTGCAAGTTTAAACGTTCATATTATTATTATGTGAAATGTGAATGTTACTTTGATTAATGCGGAGAAAATACGAACGGTCAAGCGCAAAACATAAATCGACATAAATTGTGTACTTATTGAGTATTTGTGTAAATGTATTTGTTGTCCAATATTAACTTAAGAATATACTGTTTTTCTAGATCCATGCTCCCTGTGTTAAGCGAATAGTCAAGCTAAGCGAGAAGACTGCAAGAAAAAATTATAAAAAAATACAAAAAAAATATTACAAGCAATTTTCACTCAGGTTCTTTAAATATTAAAGTTTGTAGTCGTCAATATTTATTTACTTATTATATTTTTATGTGTGGCATGAATTTTTTCTAAAAGCATTTTTGTTTATTTGAAGATTGGTGTGCTTTTCGTTAAAAATAATTTATTATGCATGGAATTAAATTAAAAAACGCTAGTCATCGCAAGCCATATTTTATTTTCGTTGAAGGAATATTTTTGTATAATTGTTGTTGCTATATTATTTATTTATCTATCTTGTTTAAAACGTACAACACTTTTTAACACATGAACACATTAAGCTTGACGTCGTTTGCATGTTATTTTAGAATTTTATTTATTAGTGCAGCCAGTTATATTCTGTTTTCTATCAATGTTAGGCGTCAAAGACTGAAGATATGTAAAAAGCGTGGTACCTGTTATAAATGTATTTTTTTAAGTGTTTTTTTTTAATATTACGACTGAATGATTGTAAGATTATTTTTCCGATTTGACGTCTACCGAAACGAAATGCCGTGTTTCACGTTCAGTTTTTAAAATATTATTATTATAATGGACTTTTACCTTTTGCAGGTCCTACATCGCATCACCATACGCAGACAAAAACATACGAATGCTGTGATTATCTCATGAGAAACGCTTGCAAACGTGCACAAAGCATCATTTTTGAAAATCTACTTAAATTATTAGAAAAAAATCTCTCTAAGTACAACCATTATGTACCCTGCTGACATATACATTATATAGGCTTTTTACATATATTTATATGAAAAAAAAAATGAAATTTTAAATTAGTGTTTAAGTAATACGTAGGATATCTAAGCGTCGCTCGTTATTTAAAATGTTGGAAAATGTTACCCGCTTCTTGTCAGACCAGGGATGTGATTTACTCAGGCTCGATAATAGTAAAAATGTTGAATCTATGTATTAAATGTATTAGTATGTATTGAGAATTCACTATAATAACTCTTAACAATTAAACACCATGAATTGGAATTCTTGTAATTTCTTCAATCCATGCGATAAGATTCTTTTATAGAAGGACCATGATCATAGCACAATAACAAAAAAAATGTGCGATGAAATCCTAATTTTAGTATTTAGGTTTCTTTTCTTTTTAACGTAATTGTATCTATTATTTTATGTTTAAAATTAGAAACAAGAAATAAAACCAAGAATGAAAACATTAAAAAAATTCAAATGATTTGTCGTTGTTTAACAAATAGCATTAAAAATAGGTTGGCGTCCCTTCCTAATCGCAGCTTTTACGCGTATGGTTTGAAGGACTGGCATGAATTAAAATTCACTCTGTGCGTCAGAATACCGAAGAAAAGCTGCCCAATTGTTCCACTGCCAATGTCTCGGTGAATCACAGTCCCTTTGGCGTTACAATGTTAGGATTAGTTTAGGTATCGCTAGAGCCCACCATCAAAGCCAATTTTGAAGCAAGATATTAGATTTCATTATCACATACTAAATTCTAATATACCCATACCTACAGTCAGCTAAAATTTTTGCAGTTCAACAAAATTATTCTACCTCATTTCTTCAAAGTCACAACACGAGTTAAAAATAAAGTTACCATTTTTTTTTGTTATTGTTGGAAACACTAAATGTTTAAATGGAATTGTTTATCTAGACATATTTATTTTTAGTTATTAATAAATGTGCTTTTTGCACAAAATTGTGATCTATAATCGTCAAATGTGCAATAAGTCTAATATTTACCTAATGTACACGTGCTTTGAGCTTTCAGATTTATACCTTACTATCTTAGTATATAATTAATGTATTTGGCCATAACTTGACAGTGACCACCTAGTAGTTTCATAAACTAAAACTGGAGATGGAGATTATTCACAAATTACTAATCGACTACTCGACTAATGTGAGCACTGAGTCTAGGTTTACTAAATTATTTACAGATGTCAAAGAAGTCCGTTCCCTTTAGAAGATAAGCAACAGCTATTTACGGATGTCTACATGTCCAGTAATAGTTTGTAATTTTCTCGTAAGTAAGTACGCGTATTGTTGATTTTTGTTTATTTAGAGTGACTGACAATGTAATGTATTGCTACAAATATTTTGTGCCTTAATTTTCTTCCTTTTGGCAATTCATTGCCATAAAGTATGTATAGGCCTAGGCTCGGAGAAATGTAGCCCTAAACAACAGAGACGAGATTAAAAAAAGTTTTAGTCTATATTTACCAGATGTGCCTAAAATCTTAATTCGATAAATTTTCATTCTTACTAAATCAGTTTGAGGTTCTAATAGTGACTAATTTTAGTTACGTTTTTACATTATATTAGTCGATATTTATTAGTGTATGGTTCTCCGGCTCCCAGTACATAATATTTGTAGCACAAGTACTTTTATGATTAAAAGGAAATGATTTATAATATATTGTAAAACATGACAAACTACAATTGTATCATTTGTTAACGCATAATGTTTATGTGGATCCGTATAAAAATATATTATTACTATTATTTATAAATGTTGCGCAATGTGTTCTATGTAATTTTATTTTTCCTCTTTTTTAATAAAAATGCCTTTTTTTCAAAAGATGCTCATTTTAATCTTGGATCCCCTTGAACTATACAGATAAATGGATAACTTTAAAAACATCGATATAAATAGAATCCCTACTAGAAAAACTCGATAAGCTCAATATTAATATTGAAAGAACTTATGTGTGCACGTGCAATCCAATATGTGCCTAAGCGCCACGGCGAGTCAACTTCATAACTTATTAGGCTAACCCCTTCGGCCACCATCGAAACCGATAGTTCGTAACCAATTGAGAAGGAAACCAGTTTGGAAACAACATTTTTTTTACGAAACCTACTAGTTACGAAGACGTATGGATGCAAGGGAGGCAATATTTTTCCTTATTACCGGACCTAGGTATACAAACTCATGATTCGTAAAATATTGACCAGTTAAAATTATTCCTGTCAATGTCTAATAATGTCTGTCTTTTATGTTTGTTCCTTATAAGTGGTTACCTATATAGATATTTTTGTATGTAACCAAATTTGTAAAGGAGGATCAAAAGTGTGAAAGAAAAATGGATTTTGTCTCCACAAGAGCAGGAGTTTCCCTGCTGCACGAAGGGTGGGGTGGGGTTAACATTGAAAGAAATTATTCTAATGGGAACACTTTCTGGCGATGTACAAATAATAGTGTCAGTGGCTGTACAGGCAGCATCACTCTCAACACCAATCACGAAGTTACCACTTAAAAAATTATTATTACCACAGAATAAATTACACGCTTGCAAACAGGATTTTGGGAAAAATAAAACTAGCTGTAATTTACTCTCTATACAGAAACAATATGATGATATGGTATGGAAGCTCAAAAAGGGCGGATTAAATATAATAGAAAAGAATCCAGGACTCCGAATCATTAAGACCGGGCTGTATAACGAGATAAAAAATATTAGGTGCAAAACAAACTCCGTTCAGTTCATATTTTGATGTGGTTGTACCTAATAAATTTTCAATTTTTTTTTAATTGCAGATTATTATGATGAGGATAACGGTAAAAATTGCAAAAAAGTAAAGTAACTTATTCATTGTTTTAAACACGTTTTATGCGACGGAACATTTAAGTCGAGCACTTCCTCATTCAAACAGCTGTACTCTATTCGTGGTTGCAACGAAAATGCATCGGTTATTCATCCATTGATTTATTGTCTGTCACCAGACAAACGCTGTAATACTTAGGTATTTAGTAATAGTCGATTTTTCCTTCGAGGCAAATTAAAAAGTAACAATCGACTATGAGCTAGCTGCCATGAACGGAATCCGAAGAGTTTATTTTTAGATCGACATGAAAGGGTGTTTCTATCCTTTTAATAAATGCCTGTATCGCAAAGTAAAGCAGTTAAAAATAACCTCACAAGTGAAAAGAATGCACGTGGCTCCATGTGCAGTGAAAAAATACATGGCAGAGGTAATTAATTTGAGTATCACAATTTGAAGCAAAAAGAAGTTCCTATAAAACTGAGTAGTACGCGATCGTTCCTATTTTAACATGTGAGGTTGAACCCTCTTCTGATGGTGAGCAGTACGATAGTAGAAATAAGCAGTGACCATCCTCTCAAGCTATTCTTTAGAATCGATTGAAATTAGACCACTAGGCGATTCCTAATAATAAGGTATATATCGCTCGTTTGCGAGAATATCGACATAATTCAAAATTCAGTCGAATTGAACTAAGTATGCCAAATGATCATAAATCTTTGATATTTTACGGTGAACAAAGATGTAACGCCGATTTCGTGCTAATGTTCATTATAAAGCAACAAGTTCATTATATATTTGGAACAAAATACTCTAGCGGAAATCACAAAACGTTGCCATTCTCTAAAATCAATAATTTTTAGTTATGTCATTATTCTCGCAAACAAGCGATATATAGAAACATGACTACCTATATGTTCTTCCTTCCTTCCTTAGCTTCCTTTTTGGTTATGTTTTGATAACTTGGCAATTCTTAATTCCGGCAGACTTGAGCCGCCTGTTGAACAATAGGAGCAGCTAAATTTGAATGTTACCTTAAATTTAGTTTAGTGATTTTTTGTGTGTGGGTGTTACAGAAAGGTGTGGTCATATTTTAGGGTCGTGTAGTATGTGAATTACGTAAAGCGCTAATATTTTTTTTTTGAAAAGGTCGTTATTTTTAATACAGAAATCTTATTTTTAAACTCAAAAAATTAAACTTGAAAATTGGCAGATAAAGCTAATATTTTGTATGTGAGAGACCTAACAATAATGAAACTATAGGTATTTAATATCAAGGATGTTGATGGAATGTCCAGATTTTTCTGAAAATGTCGGCATAAAAAATTAAAAAACCGTCATCATTGAAATTGTCATAAAAATTCATAATGTGTTGTTTTCAAAATCATCATCTACATCAGAAAAAGCATTTTTCGAAAAAAATTTTTTTTTCAAAGTCACCTATTTGTCGTCTACACATAACGCTCCTAACATTTGACCACACCTTTCTGTAACACTCTAATAATAATGTAGGTTATGAATAAAATGAATTAGAGGGCTCCGGCTTCCCAGCAACAACCAGGTAGAATGTCATCTATGCGACCTTGATCTGCTCGAGCAATTGCTTGCACCCACCAATTCATCCAAATAGGTAATATCCATTTGCTTCTCTTCTTACTTACCTTTTCCTCCTCAATTTTCCCCTCTCTAACATCCAAAGTGCCCAGTTCTCGTTTTTTTTCTAAATGATTTTTTTCTTAAATGTGGCAGAGAGTCAGAGTCGTAGTGAACACTACGCTTCTGCCTACCCTTTTGGGAATGTAGCCTTGAGTGTACGTATTTATCAATAAAATAAACATAGTCATTGAATTATCCGTTTATTGACGCCAGCAGTATGTACATTTACAACAATAAGCTAACACTCCTTTACGAAACAATGCCTTCACTCGCATTCCTCTTATATAATAATTAATACCTTTTACATGCCATGCCACAGTAAACAAACGACTTAGGTGCTTATTTATTACGGGTTCTACTAGTAGAAAAAGGTAACATAAGATTTATAATAACCTCTTTCGGTTTTCGAAATTAGAATAACTGTTTTTTGCTTTCATTCAGGATGTTTAATACAATAGTCGATTTTATTCAAATAACATAGTCATTTTAGTAAAATAGACTAAAATGTATGTCAACTAAAAATAAAAAATAAAAACCATAAAGGAAATTAAATGAAAAAGGATGTACGATCACAAAAAAAATATAATTCGATACCAAAAATCTATTTACATGATGTGACTTGGAAATAATACACATTGATACAGTTACAGTACAACACTTTATGGTAACCTACCCTAGCGAGAATTAAATATACGTTACAAAAGAGAATTCGTCTCATAATAAATTACAGAAAATCTTTTCAATATACATTGTGCGAGGCAGACAAAATACATCGTGAAAAAAATTACACAGTCATAAATTTGGCCTTACACCGTCTCGCATCAGTTGTTTATTGTAGCAATAATGATTAATTGATGAAATAATATGCTTTTAACCAGTAAATACGGAAACTGTAGTAGTTCATTCATTATTTTTCTTAATTCTCGGAGTTCCTGAATTTTCATATATCAATGTTGCAATTGTATTCCACGATATATTTTGTAAAGCCTCTCATTTAATTCTTACATTATTAATGCACCACAAAAAATTACTAACAAAAATATGAATTTAAGTCGTTATATTAAACAAAAATACTGGATAATTCTTACGGTAGTCGATTTTCTAATGCTTACTAAACATCAATACAACATTGACACAAAAAATTGAATTAATCGATCAGTAGTCCAGTATTTTATTTGTCTGTAATGTTCCTCTAATATTATATTTGTTACAAAATTGTAACTAAACTTAAAGGTACAACCCTAGGGGATCCTTTTAGAAAATCGACTAACAAAATATCGACAGTTCTCACAGAACTATACAAATAATTTTTAATTATTGCATCACTCCAACAAAATATTTACTAAAAAATTTGGAGCAAATGCGTTAAATACCGTTCAACTTTCCACGTTACATTGCATTCATTCTTTTCTATCTTTGACATAACTGAGACCAATAATACAATTAAATTAGTAACCCAACTAAATTTGGTTAGTCCTTTTTTAACATTTTAATACTTATAGTTACTTATATGATAATAATATATCACTAGGTACTAATTTTGTTAATGTACGTTTTCGGATATTTTTTTTAGGCAAAACATAAACTCACTATCATAAATGCTTAGTCAGTCAATAAAGAAAAATGGAATAGATATACGATTTTGAGCACCAGATTTTTAAACTCAATTTAAATAGAAGTCGTAACTCTTTTGCGTATTCGTAGTCGATTTTTTTCAAGATTTAGCTCAGTTTAGTCAAAAGTGTGCTGGCTGGGATTGGAACCGCAACCAATTAGTAGCAAGTTTGATTAACTGTTAGGTATACTACAAACTATTAATCCCAACTTTCAAATTAAGCAACTTAAAATTTTCATAGCCAGTGGACGTCCACAATAATCCATTTTACTAATCGCAAATGAACGAATTTTCAAATTAAGTTTAACAATAATTCTCTACTACATTATTGTTTTTATATACAATAGAAACAAAGCCTGCGAAAAATACGCAAAAGCGAGATTAAGAGATCCTAAAAGAGGATTATACAACTACATAAAACATTCGAAAACTGTTTGTGTTTTAAAAGTCCTCTCAATGGTGCCATTTATGATTACGTATGCATAGACTAACAAAGCTCTGTCTTCGGCAGTGTTGAAAGAAAAAAAAAAACAATTGTCACTTTCTTGATATTCGGTTCCCGCCTTTTTGTCCGTCAGTTATTTTGTATTGACAAATTTTGGCTTGTAAATATAACATGTGTATATTATGTATTAATAATGTACCGAGTACCGAAAGAAGAAATGGCATTAGGAGAAATAAAATGGGCTTTCTTACATTTTGTAACTGACATTTCTTAACAAACCACCCACATTTCACGGAATACAATATGAACAATAGACAAAATGAAATCATGACCCACCTTCGTGATAATGAGATGTCGCTAGCATCGTTTTAATCGCAGTGTGTTGACGTTTGTTACAACGCGTTGATCTTAACTTCAACCACTCTTTGTAAAATTATTTTTGGTTCGATAACTAGTTTATGATAGGTGGTATTAGGCTATTCGTAATCTATACTAATATAATAAAGCTGAACAGTTTTTTGTTTGCTTAAACGCGCTAATCTCTGGCCTATCTATTGAAAAAAATATTTTTGTGTTGGATAGAGTTATCATTGAGGAATGTTATAGACTATGTAACATGAGGAGCAGTGACCATAAACGCTGGTGAAACTGCGGGAAACGGTTAGTATAATATCTATATATTAATACGTTTTAAAGAGTGTCGTGATTATATTTCGTCGATTTACTTTATAAATTAACAGGAGAGTAGATTCAAATTAGAAGTAAGTCATCTCCATAAGTAAATGAAATAGCAACTGAAACTAAATTATCACAAAATTTTAACTAATATTTTTCTTTTCATCTTTTAAGATATTAGGTTCTTGAAATAACTCATCAATTCGTTTTATTCAAATTCTTTTGTCACCCAGTAGATGAAAAGACAGGTCCAGCATATAGTCACAGGCCAATGGCGATTCATATACACGCATAGGATACCCTGCTCTGTGACAGGCCATGGCAGGTTATCACACCCATAGTTCCTAACACTATTGATTTAAGAGAATGGTAGGAATATTCTAAAGTACCTACTCATCATCATTATCGTTTCAGCCATAGGACGTCCACTGCTGAACATAGGCCTCCCTTAATGACTCCCAATAGTACGGGTTGGAAACGGCCAAGTTGAACAGTATTAAGGAATGTGGGACTTATTCCTAATATTCCTCATCACAGATATCATTGATGTTCTGTGAGGAAAATTGCAAGAATTTTGCAAATTTAGTCTAACCAGAAAAAAAAACCTCGTCATGTGGCATAAAACAAATGGAACTAGTTTCTTTGAATGGCAAGAATAATTTTAAAACGTCATTAACATTTCATAATTGTTTATTGCTGATTACTGTCATAGTGTAAGTGTGATCTAGTTTGTGAGATTATGTATTAAAATACCAATAAACAAAAGCGAAAGTAAGCGAAAAGTGGTTAGTATATTTAAGTAGTTGTCGAAAAGAAAATCTGAGAAATAGACTATATTTCTCTAAACAACATTACAGGTTTAGTTGTCAACAAGACTGATAGGTACATCATATAAAATGCACAATAAAAATTGGCTATTGGCTTTAATATCATTGTAACTTAAACCCAATCGAAATGATTTGCGGTATAGTAAAAGAAAAAGTATTATTACATAAAGTTAGGTTATGTCTTACCATCCATGCTAAAGTTTTGACCCCCGACGCAAAAAGAACCCTTCCTCTGTGAAACGGGAGTTATAAGTTTAACCTGTGTATCTGTGTATGTGTGTGAGTATTTGTGTAGTAATTCACATGTGTATGACTATATTTAGTGCTGTAATAAAAAAACGCGATTGAGACGCCTCTGCGCGAGGTTTTGTATTTTCCTGGTCAGACGGATACATTGCAAACTTCTAAAGCTATGAAAATGGAATGCGAGATACTTAATTAATGATAAAATGAGTGATAACATGCAACAATTATTAGATGAACCTATTTACTATGTATGATTAATTTAAATGCAATGATAGTTAACCTACTTAAAATGTAAATGACTCTTAAATCTTGATTGGAGTAGTGAAACTGTCACTGATGTCTTAGATTTTTAATGCACCGTTTATTTTTTTTTTATTAATAAACCATGTCGTAAACGTAAACCATAGCGAGGGCAACTGAGATTAGTTTATTTTTGTAGTATATTGATTAAAAACTTCTAACATGTCTTAATTTTAGAACTATAATGTATAATTAAGTTACTAGAGGTTATTTTAAAGACGACTCTTAAAGACAAAGTATTTGACGTCATAAATATATATATTGTGCTGTTCTAAATAAATGTTCATTCATTCATCCATCCATTCATCCATGAATTCATTCATTATAGCATAACGGCTTTGTGAATGTTGAGAAGATGCCAGTTTTTTCTGGTTATAGGTTATTCCAAAGAAGCTAAGTGATTCTTGGCACGCATATTGGCTTATATGATCTGATGGTTGATTTATTCCCAACTAGTATCGTGATCCATTGACAGAATTGACATATCCACATACGCCATAGTGATATTAAAATTATGCTAAAGCCACTGTTTCCCCTCATTTTCAAGTGGACAGTGATACATGGCCACCAGACGCTAAAAAAATATTTACAAAATACGTGTAAGCTACTGTACTTATCTTTGGTCTTTTGACCATAGACTAAACTGTTTTTTATTCATTCATTCGAACCTTAAAGAAGTCACCGTTTTTTCAATTATCAGTTACGGTAGATCATTAATTGAGAAAATGAATGATAATCACTGATAAAAATGGTAGGCAAATTCATAACACGCATACGTACCTATACTAACTTAAAAAATAGCTGTAAAGTAACGCCATCTGGCTACTAGACAGGCGAATTTCTTGCAAATAGTGTTGTATTATGTTAAATTAAAAAAAAAATCTACGTACGCACCGTAACGATGGCGATTCGTATTTCAAGAAATATATATAAATATACGGGACTTGATAAATATGTATGTACTTAGCTGAACCTGAACAAAGTGTTTTCAGAGCGTGTATTATATATGTGAACCTTTTCTATATCAATGACACTGTTGAGCATAAAGTCGTCAGACAACTCCACGCGCTGTCTACACTATTAATAATACATATTATTAGAATACTAGGAATCCACGTTACTAGTAGTATTTCAAAAAAAAATTAATACAAAGTGACAAACTGTCACTTATTTTTTTTACTTCCCTACAATATACGCTAGATTATTGACTTTGATAAAACTAATATGAAATTCTCTAAATCTACAGCTTTGCAGGGAAATACGACTTCATGTTGGGTAGGTGTATCTCTATATCAACTATTGAACAACTGCAAACCGTTATTGACACGATCAAGGAAAAATTACACCACATTGTACCAGCCATGGTACAACCCTAGATTCCTAATTTCATTTTATAGGATTCTTACTAAACAAAACTAAACTAGTGTTCTTAATAGAGAGGTTGCGTTTGCAGCAGTAGACTGACGACTTTAACAGGACAATTTTAACATGTTAACACAAAACCAGTTTTGTATCTCGATCATCTTTTTTAAGAGACAAGCGTGGACGTATAGACATAATTTCGTATCCTAAGACAGTGGCGTAACAATAGGGTGGCAGAGCGGGCAAAATGCCACGGGCCCTCTCTCCCCCAAAGGAGGCCCCCGGGCACCATAGGCCCTGAACACAGGAGGCACTAAAGCCAATTGCGAGTCAGACCGATTAATTAGCCACGGGTCTCTGATGGTATAGTTACACCACTGCCTAAAGGTTATTTTTTGTCTTCTCTCATATTTATATAAAACCCTTTCAAGGTTATTGTTGTCGTTCTCCTTTGCAAATCCTACCATTTTGTGCCTTAAATGCCTTTAGAGTGTCCCTTTCTTTAGTATTTGGAATGTAGTGAAAGGGAAAGAGATCAAATTTTTAATACTGACAACGTTTTATTTGATTAACGAGTCCCTACCCTTAGTGCTAGGTAATCTAGGGTCAATAAATGTCTGATCACTATCACCTACAAGTTATCAGACATTTTTTTTATGAATAGGTCCGAAATCCTCCATCTACTCCAGAATATTTTGTGTTAAACCATTAAAATCCATATGCTCAGTGCCTCACGCCACGGTGATTCCTCATATGTTGGAAACACATAAGCAATATATATAATACATATATAAAAACATAAATAACTCATTATTGATTTATATATATACATATAGTAAGTATGATCATATGAATAAGTATAGTATGTAGATAAAGGCTAAATATGACGCATAAGTCAAGATAAAATGTATAATACTAAGAATGTGTTGGTATTTCGACTTTCTCGTGTGAGTACTTAATAAGAACATTTTTGTTTTAATCCTTATGTCCGTATTTCTGTGCGTAATAGAAGAAGGCAAAGGAATCACTATAATAAAGTCACACTTTGATAAGGGAATCTAAACACTTATAAGCACTTGTTGATGTTACATAAAATGGCGTTGAAAGCACAATAAATACGCTTGTTATGCATTTCACTACGATTATAATATAATAACGAACTGACAAGTTATTTCAATCTACATGGTATTATATAAAAAAAAAAATCAAAATATTGTGGTATTTAGAAATGTTTTTTTTTGTGGGTGGTAATGTTGATCGCGAAGGGTTGCCATTTTAATAAAATAATAAAAACGGGCACCAAAACTTATGAGTTATGGAAGACGTTCTAATGGGAAGATGTCAAAAGGGTGTTGTATTAGTATCTATTTTATGTATATATTATGTTTTTCCCGGAAATGTTAAAAGTATCGTTTAGGTAATGAACAGTTTAAAAATTATAAAATACTATAAATGGATGATTTAAAACAATCATAATCATAATAAATGTTAAAAAAAAATGCTAAACTCCGCAGCAGTTACAAAAATCCATCGATAATATTAAGTCTCGTTTTTTACCTACGCTAGTGATGTACTTTGATGAATAAATTAGTCGATTACGTTTAGACTATTTTCCGACTGCTCATTACCCAAGTCGTTTAGTGTAACATACATTTATTAATAATTTATTTACCCATAGTATATCATGTATAATATTATATCACCTATACTAGTGTGGCGTTATTACGCATAAGTCAATAAATATAGAATAATACTAACATTACCTGACACTAACTGGATATTACAATTATATATCTTTTTTTTTATTTAAAACCAGCATATTTTGAATTTTGCTTCTCAAACGAATACTTTTACACTTGTTATTATGTACTTTTAGAGAGAAATTTTACTACTTTTTAAGCTTTCTTAAATATTAGTATAAAAGGCAAAATCCAAAATATCAATATCGTCAATACATCCGAGACCTTATACAATACGTATCCGAATAAATATTTTATTTAAGTATAAAATTAAAAAACACAACTGCTTTTATGCTTTCGATATTCGTGCGTTTAAGTCTATGCTCTTCACGATTCCGACCATCGATTTATTTTTTTACAACATTTTTAAATCGATATCAAATCACGAAATCTTCTAGTCCGATTATAACTGGCAACATTTAATACAAAGGTGCTGCCAAGGTTATCGTTGTTTTTTTAACTTTTCCTTCGCCCTAGGCGGGCTAACACTATAATATTACGAAATACGTCATATTCATCACAATTAACCGCGTCTACATTTATGAACATATATTTTATTTTAAATATATTTCCCATAGAATGATATTTTACTTAAGTATCATGGAAAATCGCAGTATTAAATGTAATATAAAAGATTAATAATAGATATCACAAACTCGATTAAAGTGCTTCAAAAACGTTGAGGCCTCAAAAAAACAATTCCTAAAGATTAATATAGTTTTGTATATTAATACAAAGCGGTTTCAAGAGATATGAACACAAAAAACTAACTGTCCCACGGCCATTTTTTTTTTCAGACAGTTGACATGTAGGCCTTATTAATTTATTTATCCTGAGTCACAGTGATACACAATAAAAAAAATCACAATTAGACCATAGTGCATAGGCGTACCTTAACAGAAGCAAAACTTCCAAATTTAAAATAATTTCTGATGCAGTATTATTGTTATTATTACGTCACGAATACAATTTTTCAGAGATAGAGGCGCCACTAGTGCAATAAAAAATGATTGTCAACATAATAGACTACATGCTAAAGCATTTTATCTGCTCTAAAAGGAAAGGAGTGGTGACCGCAAATTGGTAAACGGAAGGTAGAACGCCCCCAACGAGATGGCCCGACGCGCGATCCCGACGACCTGAAGAAGGTCGCAGGGATTGACTGGATGCGGAAGGCGGAGGACCGGGTGCTATGGCGCACATTGGGAGAGGGCTATGTCCAGTAGTGGACTATGATAGGCTGATTGATTGAAAAGGAAAGGTGTTTGAGAAAAAATACTACATAATATGATTATTTAAGAGTGACTCCAAACCGAAAAACTTGAGGTTAAAATTAATCAAATCCACAACATTTTCTGGAAATATTCATTTGTTTTCGCTTCTTAATATACAAAAAGACATTTTTTTTTTAAATATTATTCTTTAAACATAACAGCATTTTTAAGTGTCAGGCAACACTTTTAATTATGATCACAAGTGGCGCCATCTACATCAAATTTTTAACCAGCTGATACATATTTATATCTTAACGCCTCTCTGCTTAGCTACAATTAATACACAGTTGAAGTTTCAATTTTCAACATTGACTAATAAATATGAAATGGTGTTAAATATTATTTACGGAGGGTAGACGTAAGGAGGACCACCTCTGAAAAAGTGTCCGTCAAAAGTGTGTATGTAGGTGGCGCTACCGTAGCTAGAGGGTGTGGCAACAAGGGAGGAGAAACTTCTACTTTCTAATGGCACAGTTTTCAAAACAAGATTTAATAAAAACAAAAAAAAGACATCCGACAAATTTTTTATCAACTGTAATAATTGCCAAAAAAAAATTTACTAGACGCCCTTCACTCCATCTATAACTGCTAACTTCATATCATACCCTTTGTCTACACTAGCGCCATTGTGGTCAGTTCTTGAACTATTATTAACTTCTTTCAACTCGACAAAATTTTCCTTTCGCCTCCCACACAGGGTGATAGTGCTCGTTACATCTACTCTCTATCACGGTTAGTGATAGTCCTATTACCGATGGCATAGAGAAGTGTGTGGTCCACACACACGTGGCGTGTGGTGCAGCAGTCGGTACAATAAGATATATGTTCACATGCGCGAGAGTGTGGACTAGCATCGTGTGCGCGCCCGCAACCTTACCTGCGAGCGAGCTCCGCCTTCATTGCTGTGGGACAAAGAACTCGATATTAGATTTGTTTAAGGACTATAATTTGCCTTGACGATAGAATTTAAAACAGTTTTTTTTGTTTCATTATTCTTTAAAGTATTTTATTTGATACAGACGTATCATCGAACATGAATAATTAAAATACTTTAAGTCAAAATCACCAATATCATTAGGCATCATCTTCTTCAGCAATAGATTTTTTAATAATTTAAAATAGGAATAGCGTCATGGTTTATGATTACCCATAGTTTTTGTAAAATTAACCCGTAATAAACTGACAACACCGGCTAATGTGTCATAGCTACAAATATTGAAATAAAGTATCGTATTTTCTTAGAATAGTGTAAATTAAAATAAAATTTGACGATTAAAAGTAATCTTAGTATTTATAAGGTATAGTTTCGACACAATTTAATAGCACAAACCGGTATGATTAATTGTTTTTCACAAGCACGTCGCCGCTTAGATATTCAAATGACAATGACGTCTGTAACACGCGAGTCTTAGAAATATAGTTGACTTTATTAGCGCTGTTCTGTACGGCCGAAAATGTCATCTAGACAAGTATATAATCAAAGCTTAAGTAATACCAATTAAATTAAAAAATAGGAAGATTCTTTACACCAGTGATTCAGATTCCCACACTTACGTGGGTCACACCAAAGTCTCTCTGATGCATCATAGCTCCTAGACGGAAAGACCGATTTTTAATTTCGTTTGTTCCTTTGTTTGAAGCGTGAACTCTATTAAAGAAAGTTTTCAGCTATAATTCAAGAAAATCTGTTCAATCGTTTCACGATCATCAGCATTCATTCATAATTTATACGTCTTTTTTGTATTGATTCCTGACATATATTGACCCTCTTATCTATATAAAACTAGCAGCGCCTCGCGGTTTCACCCGTGTAAGTCCTGATACCGTGAGAATATCGAGATAAAAAGTATCCTATATGTTAATCCAGGTCTCCAGCTATCTAAATACCAAGTTTCATCGCAATCGGTTTAGTAGTTTTGGCGTGAAAGAGTAACAAACATCCATCCATCCATCCAAACTTTCACATTTATAATATTAGTGGGATAAGATGAATGAATAACTTACCGTCTAATAGTTCCTTCTTCATCTGATTAAACTGCTGTCTTATCTCGCGCAGCATCTCTTGTTTGAACGCGTCGATCTCGGCCGAGGACATACAGCCACCTTCGTTGCCGCCGTTCACTTGCTAGAGACCAGACGTTCAATTCAATATTAATAATATCAAAATTATACATACTACATGATTTTATACACATAGTACACATCGCTATCTAGACCCGAGTTAAGCAGAGCTTGTCCTATGGGCTAGGATAAGGATAAACATACTTAGATACTTTTTTTAAATACATACTATACATAGCAACCCAGACTAATGCAAAAATACATAAATTATTATTTCAATTAAACCAATTATCGGTAATTAGTCGGTCGTGAAGCTAATTGCCCGTTCCAATACGTAGATCCTATGGGCAAAAATCTCCAAAGACACTCTTTTTCAAGCTTTTTTTTTAAAGTTACTTGTTACATTGCTTATAAACGCACCTTAAATGTGAGGACAAATCACAGACAAATTTAAAATCACACAATCGCGCAAAAATACTACTATATTCAAATAATAGCAATCCGGCGTGCGTCATACTCGTGAACGCAATCGTTCACGAGCATGACGTACGCGTCAGCCATCGTCCAGCTCAACCTAAATTAAAAGGAGCTGAACTACATAATAAATTATGCATTTAAATATTTGCTCTCGCTAGAAATGAATCCAGCATTGAGGGTTATAGTAACGGTTGCTTACGGTAAAATTTTCGTTGAAAATTCAACGAAATTTTACCGTCCGTAAGCAAAACGAATCGTTTCTTGATTATAGGAACGCGGCATTATTCGTATATATCGGTACCTAAAGGCTCAGAGGGCGCATAGAACATGTATTTGACCTTAATAAATATTACGACATCAGATTTGGACTGCCTCACCCTGCATAGATTTAGGTCAAGTTAGGTATAACGTCACTGATGTCGTAATAAAGCTGTTCCCGGATCCCTCCTACTTAAGGCGCAGTACGGCACACCGTGTGGTTTTAGTCGGTTCGATTCCGACACACCGCCCCACCGAAAACCCCGGTGGGGTGACGGCCCGAGGGGGTTTCCACACGCACCAAAAAAAAAAAAAAAAGGTATAACGTCACTAACATTAGTGTGTAAGTCTGCCATTGTACTAAAAAAATTATGGAAGCAATTCTGTAATAAATATTATTATAGATGCAGTTAAATATACAAAGAGACATCTAGCATAGACTTGTCAAACTACAAATCGCGATATGGATTGTTAATAAAAATATTGGTTCGTGTTGGAGACAGAATTTGAAATTAAATTATTCTTTTTAACAGACTTCATAACATAAGGTGTTATGTACACACGTTTGTAAAAATAAATGACTTGAAGATAGCAAAGTATGACGTCACAGGTTGTTATTTCATACAAGTTTGTAGTACACAGAACGTACTGTCCGTTTTGACGTTTAACAAAGAGAAGCGAATTTGACTAGACTGTCAACTACAGTATGACTGAAGGTACTGACCTTAAGTATAGTCTCCTCACTGGCCGAACCGAACCTCTTGCGAACGGAGCGAGGGGACTGGGGGGCTTGTTGCGTCGTCGACTCCGAGTTAGCTGAAATGGATTATAATGTTAGTTTGTTCATTGAATACATACGTTTATAAGAAGTATTGCGTGAAGCGACTGCCAGCTTAATTAAAGATAATAATATATTTTTTTAATTTATTTATTTTTTGTAATATTTATTTTTCTGTAATAATAAGTTATACTATATTATTGTGAAGTCTTAAAACGTGGTTGCGGTAAATTTATAAAATTGTAAACTAAAAGAAAAGATGGAATTTCAGGCAGTTCAAAGGTATGTACATGCTTAAACCATCCCGTTAATGTCACTCTATATTGAACGCAAAAAAAAAGAAAGAAAAATTGAGATAATTTATGCCGTAATTTTTAAAGTTGTGTCATGATAATTTGTCAGAAAGAGGGTGTAAAAGTGTGTGCGACTATCACACGTAAATAATTGTATTTTCCACTTTGTCCAATAAGGTTTCCAAATAAATAAGTTACAAAAACGTCTTTCTTGGGATACTTAGCACAATGCAAAAGTCAGTTCATCATAAAAATGCGAGATCAAGGATTTACAGTCAATAGTTTGATTTTGAACTACGCAACGTAACGCGACACGCGTAAGTGTGCGGTACGGTGAATGACCTTCACAGCGCACGGCGCCGTCGAAGCAGCTGATTGCATAAATGTTTTATATTGCAGTTTTTGGCCGTATGGGGTATTTACTGATTTTTTTTCGGTAAAATGTTCTGTTTACTCATTGTGATATCACATTTAAGCAAAAAAAAAAAGAATTTTTCGGCAGTAATTTCCAATGATTTTCCACTCAGAATGATGGTCTGAATACACTATTTCAGGATTCGGTACGGTGTCACTTACATCCTGTATATAAATGCATATATAAATTTGTCCGACATTTTTCAGTTTTAATTTCCATTAAAATAAAAAACATACTATTCAATATTTGAAAGAAACATTATTGACAGCGGACTATGGGCCACTAAACTTAATGAGAAAGAACTCTTAGTAAGTAATAATTAAGCAAAATAAATGAAAGCGTCGCGACTCACAAGCGTTGCCATTACATGCGGCGTTGGGCAGGCGGTGCGGCAACGTCGCAGAGCGCTCCCACGTCTTCATCGGCGTGTTGGTCACTGAGTTGTCTGCTGATGACTCCTGGAAATAACACTAAAGTTTTATATCAAATGCATTTATGTGTGTAGACATACAATGAGTTGCTGAAAGATTTGATCATTTTTAAAATATTATAAAGTTTTAAGTGTCTCCTGAAATAATTAGTTTAGTTAAACTAAAACCGAATTAAAAGTAAAAAAGAGTTCTACCATCCACTTCCTAGCTTCATCATCAGGACATACCAAGCCCAATCAATTGGACTCGTCAAAACGAATTATATGAGCCCAAACTCGAATGGTTTACTAATAGCCACTGAAGATTTCCACTATACTCCTCCTGGCTCCATCATCAGATCAGCTTTACGATGCCAAATTATAGTATTGTCATCCAAACTACATATACCTGCAAAGTTTCATTTCGATACGACAATTAGAAGTAGGTTAAAATTTATTTCCAAAACGTGTTAAAAATACTGAAATTAAGTTAGCTGATTTGCCAATTAACATATCCGGGGCAAGCGCGGGTATTCCTTACCTCAGCTTTATCCAAGTGCGCTCGTCGCCTGGCCAGCGTGCGTTGCATCTCATTCATCATGCACGACAATGTGCCGCGCGCCGCCGAGCATGACGATGAAGACGACGAGCCTGAGTGCTCCGCTCCCCCTGGGGGGGATGCTGCTTCTGTGGCCTGGCCATTGGTTTGTTGCTACAAACGAAATAAATGTATCTTTTGAAGAGAAACTTTTATACAAAATACCATTTATTATGGATCAATAATTAAAAGCCAATGCCTTTTATGCATTTCATAATCTGCCGTTAGGGTTAAAACATAGATTAATTAATAGTCCAACAGACGGCTCACTTAAGACATTTAAATAAATATCAACTTTCACCACAAATTAATAAGGTACAATATCAATCGAGTGCCTCCAAATTATATTTACGGGTTGTCCTAACATGCACTTAATTCCGCGTGAGAATGATATTTGTTTTATAACGAGGATTTTTTCAGAAATCATATTGATATTGAAAATTGTCTTCACTGGATACTCGGGGTGTCTTAGAATGCTTACCTTAGCCTGCCTCTTCAACCTGGCCTGCTGCAACTGCGCCGCGAGTCCCGTCGCGTCTGGAGGGGGCGCAGGTGCGGGCGGCGGGGGCGGCGGAGGGGGTGACGTCACGGACGCGGGAGCCGCGGCGGGCACCCCGCCCGTGGGGGGCGGAGGAGGGGGAGGGGGGCCCGAAGACGCCGCCTGCGGTGCCACGGGAGCGGCGGCGACTGGTTGCTGTGGCATCTAGGGAAATGCAATATTTGTAAGATTATATATCGCTGGTTTGCGAGAATATCGACGTAATTCAAAATTCTGTCGAATTTAAGTAAGTATGCCAAACGATCATAAATCTTTTGATATTTTATGGTGAACAAAGATGCAACGCCGATTTCGTGGTAACGTTCGTTACAAAGCGACCAGTTAATTATATATTTAGAACAAAATACTCTAGCGGAAATCACAAAACATTGCCATTCTCTAAATTCAATAATTTTTAGTACCGTCGCTATTCTCTAACATAATTATTACGTTTGGTTTCCGGTTTAGATTTCCCAAATAAGTAACAACAGTAAGTACACTCAGGCACTCATTACTCAGTAATGCTATAGTCACTACGCTGCGGGTGTGCGTGGCGAAATTTGCGGGCGATAAGGGGAGATGCTCCCGCCCTCTACTCGCGAGCTGAATGCAATCGGAGCCTGAAGCTCCGATT